>VMBQ01001930.1:0-33161 GCA_007657795.1 Dreissena rostriformis | reverse complement strand
CAGATGATGTATTTATCCAATATCTGATTAGTAAAAAAAGATATTTTAGAGATTAAAGCAAGATAAGAACACTTCTCTCTTGCAAATGTTTTTTCAATCAGTGAAATGAGTTTGGATTTTATTAAAATGTGAGGAAGCGTTGTATATAGTGTAGAAAAATCATAAGTACTTACTTGTGACACCTTATATTTTCTAATTTTAATTTTATCAATAACTTCTAAGGAGTTTTTTATTGACCAAAATAAGTTTATATTACTATTTGCATAAACTGTATTACAATATTTAGCTATATGATATCTAATAGCACTCAAGGCGGATGTTAGGTACACTGATAATTGCTTGGTGGTACAAGACACTGAATTAGCGATAAAACGACTTTTATATGGCGTTTTATGTAATTTAGGTATCTAGTAAAGTGATGGCAATTTCTTGTTAGCAATATTTACGTTAACATTTAGATTAAAGCACTCGATAATATAGACGGAAATAATTTCATTAGGCTGCTTATTGTATTAACAATATGATGTAGTGTGTGAAAGTTCTTGTGAAATCGTTTGAACATAAAACACTCGTCATATTAGTATAGCTTTATTAGCCGCCTTATCTGCAGGAACTATAACGAACTTAGATTGTAAGTCTTTCAGAGATTTACAGAGACCTTGTTTATTAAATTCAGGTAAATGTGGTAAGGCAAAAAGATTTTTATTATAAAAATATATCTTATTCATGGCCATAAATAATAATTTGGTTTTCCATTCATTGAGTGCAGTTATTTCTGCATTTTCTTTCCTACACCATTTTGTGCAATATTCCTGTAAAGATGTTTCAATTTCCTTAATGCAGTTATCACCAACGATTGGAATAGGAAGTTTATACTTTGGGCCTCTGCGCAGTAGGTTTTTATTTTGAATAAAATTAAGATCACCAATAATAACATGACCTACTGGACTATATACATATTTTGAACTAGAACAGTCACATGATGTATGACAATTTTCTATTACATTATTATTTGTGGTAATAGCATTATAATTAAACACGATACTTCTAACAGGTTTAGTATATTTATAGCAAATAAGTGGTGATTCAGTATTGCGGAAATAAAGGGGTATCAACCGACGTACATTTTTATCATTGAATATTTGAGTCAAGTTTGTAATCGTTTTCCATAAACATGCTACTGCAAATGTGTTCTGATAACATACATGCCTAACTACGCAGTGCCCTTTATCCTTACTGAGGTCAAATTAAAATGACACTATAAATTTAAAAAAGAGTATATACTTCTTCCTGTACATGTGTTCCTGAAATGTGCTAAACAGTGCATCTAGTGCTTTTGATGGTTCACATATGAAATTGAAAACATGGACTTTTTTTAAATTCTACAATGACACAAAATCAAAGCATTTGGATTCAGAATAGGCAATATATAATAATACTAATAAACTATGTTGATGAACAAAAACTAAATATTACATGATACAAACATAGTATAAGATTTGTCCACGGTAAGCTGTATGGACATTCACGCTATGGGCTCAAACGTAAATAACATTCTTCGGATAAAATACAATACATGTTGAAGTGAATAAAACCACTTACCCCAAACTTAACTTATCTACCTACTTAACAGCGTACTTGACTGTATTCGTCTGCAGGCGTCACCACGATCTTGGCGACTGTCGGTATAGGGATGGCGGTGCGAGAGAGCCTGCCGCGCGTCTCCTACGCTACCGCGCTCGATACATACCTGACTGTCTGCATCTTCTACGAGTTGGCCGCTATGATAGAGTACGCCGCCGTCCACTACTTTAGCCAAGGTGCTCCCGCTAGAGGGCGGCGCGGACAGCGACGATGAGGAGAAGGCCGAGCCGCAGGCGGGGAAACAACCGGACATGGCGGACCAGGTCGTCCTGCATCAAACTGAGGTACATGTATGTGTTATAAAAAATGCTAAACGGATTCCTTGGTCTTGTGTAAATAAACTGCATACACAGCCCGGTGATTGTAAAATAGATCGCCCTTTACAGCTTTAATGATGATCGTTATTCAACAATAGCATAGTCTTTATTAACACAAACTGAACTTTATAAATGAACATGTTGCACGATTTTCAGCAATAGTAGTTATACTAGTTATTGCAAACTGCTTAAGCCATTGTAAGTATACAAATATTACAAACAGTTCGTACAAATAGTTCTGAATGCATCAAATCTTACGTTCCTTTGACTACGAAATTTCAAGAACATTGACAACTTATCTCAGGGGTGGAGTTGATCGTCGAGATATTCACACGAGATGTGGATTGGCTGAACTCTTGAGTATTGAGAAGAGACATGCAGAATTGCGTTTTATGTTATGCGGCTGCTCCTGCTATTGTAGCTACTGCAGAGGTAAGTAGGCTGCTGATAACAGAACTTCTTTGTTGTAGGAGAGGGTGTAGTAGCCGTGTGCAGCACGGTGCGGAACGAGGTCTGCTGCATGAAGCTGCCGTACTGATGGATCTGGGGGTTGTGCTGCTGGATGTACTGCTGGCAGATGGAGGGCTGAGTGAACTGCTGCCTGAAGAGCTGGGGGAGAGGCTGGTAAGATGCACAGGCTATGGTTGCTGGCACGGCCTGAGCTTTTCTGGCCCATAAGGTGGATGGCTGTTTAATGTCTCCAGGCTGGCGGCGCTTGATCTGGTCCACTAAGTCAAAGATCAACTCCTTCATCTCGTTGAACTGATGCTGGGGAGCTGTACTCAGGGTGTCAGCAACAAACCGTATGAAGGACTAACGGTCAGTCTGGTGCCAGTCCTCCACAAGCTTCTACAGAAGCGCTAAGAAGGACGTGGTCTGAGAAGTATATACCTGGTCATCAGCCGCGGACTGCATGTCCTCGCGGACATGAAACTGACTGTCATCATCAGAGTCCACTTAGGGAGTGTTCGCGAGACTGTGGACGTGGCAGCGGAAGGGGCAGTTGGGACCCGGACCAGAGTGACGAGGGGATCCCCGGTGTCATTTGGGATGGAACCTGAAAGGTTTAAGACGTTTATTTAAGAAATGATCGCCGCGTGTTGAACTTATATCGAGGTTTGAACATTGAGGCTGTTTAATTTAAGCGGGACCCGAGGAGGGGTTTCACTAAAAATTAAACTATGCATACCAGGATACAAGTTCTACGTGCGGCCGTTTTTTCTGTCTCTCTCATATATATATGCAAATATGATAAACGTGCAAATATATATATGTATATTTACTAAATAGATCTAAACAACATTTTTCTAACTCTTGTCAGACTAGTTTGTTTTTAAAGAAGCAATCTCAAGAAATTCAAAACACAGTTGAAATCAATGTAATTAAATGTACTGACATTTGTAGAAGCCACAATGTTACAGGACCCAGGTCTCACATCTCTGTGAGCATCTTGGTCGCCTGTTCACTGGTCTTCTTCGAGAGCCTCGCATACCAGTCCTTTAGTCCTGTTAACCACTGCTCTATGTGATCCACATTGACCCTCATCTCTTTAGCCTTCATCTCCCAGGCAGCCCTCTTCTGCTTGTAGCCTTTCTCGCTTCGCAACCAGAGGTAGCTGTTTGCCCTCAGCCACTCTAGAACGTCTTCCTATATAACAACGTCAAGCTCCAGTCCTTCTTGGAGGCCTTGAAGGCAGCCTTCGCCTTACCCTTACCATGTTCTCGTCCACGGCCCTTGCCTACGAGTACTTGTTGTTCCTCCTCTCCTTGGGGAGGAGTAGAAGGCATCACTTCTTCCACAATGAGTGTTTTTCCCTCCTCGATGTCTTGGGGCGACTATTCCAAGCTCAATGAGTGCCTCAGGGCCAGCAGCAGGGATGTAAACAGATGAAAAAGTAATGGTGGCAGCAGTGGTGGTTGCAGGATGGATGGAAGCATGAGTGGCGACGGGGGAAGCACCTGAACATAAACAATAAGTTCGTAAAGTGACCATGTATTTAGTTAATTGCTTCTAATTTTCATTTCTTAATAGAAATTCGAAATTTAAATTTGAAAGTAACAACATTTGCAAATGAAAAGACAGTGACTTGATTAAAATAAAATATACTGACCATCAACAGCAGCCTCCGCTTCCCCTGGAGCAACATGGTCAGTATCAGCCTGAGGTCCATTGTCTGGACTGGCAGCATCAGCAGGAGGAGCATGGACCTTTACATGGGCGTGTGAGGCTTGAAGAGCTTTATCCTCAGCTGGGACCTTGGCCTTGATCTTCTTATACTTAGTTGGCTTCCTCTTTGCAGGGAAACCCTTCTTTATGTGCAGTATTAAATTTAGGACAGCGAACGAACTAAAGCTTTTTTTACGTGGCGAGCTGCGCTTCCTACGAGGCCGAGCCGTGACTGGACAGTGCTATGGAAGTGGAGTGCTCCAACGCGATAAGGCTGCGGCTAGCCGTGGTAACGTGCCTTTTTTCCCCGCGTTTAAACACGTGCGAACGTATGTCTAACCTTACACGCGGCTGGAAGTGGTAAGCCGTGATTGGGCATTGTTTCAGCAGTTGAACAGCCGCCGACGACCAGACAGAGTATAATTGACCAGAAATTACAACCTACGACCACGTCCACCAGATTTTTTCAAAACGTTTTGTACGTGATTAAGCCGTAATGCGCTGTGTTACCGGGCCTTTAATGAACACTTTAGATAATATCGATTGCCCAATATTGTCCTGATTAAAGAACAACGATACCAACACATAACATATTTCCCTCGCCGAAGCCCACTGGGATTATTGAAGTTAATGTGCGATATTATCATTGAGCATATGTTAAGTTTTGACTGCTTTTACATTAGCAAAGCAGAAAATATACAGATAAAGAAGTATCGAGTAACGAGTTTTTCTTTTTTCAAATGACTAAATTAGCAATGTTATTTGACGTCAACGAACATCAGTTGGTTTTATTTGGAATTTAATCTGTAGCAGTGTTTGTACAATAGACAAAGGCATATAGGTTTTGGTTCATTCAGAATCAATCAAAATGTATACTGCTGTTCAATCTCCATGTTCTATACGAACACCCAGTTAGAATGAATTGAGAGATAAATCACATAAGTTATTAATTAATAAGTCAATCAATCATTTATATAGACAGTCATTCAATCAATCTTTACATTTTATATTTGCGCAGCTTAAACAAAACGTGAACATGGATATGTGTTTATATCTATATGTGTTTTGCATTTTTTGTTATATTTTTACTAAAAATGTTACGAAATCAATAGAATCGCATCATTAACAATTGTTTTTGAACTCTGGTAAACGGTTGCAAACGGATGCAATATAAGACAACTCCAGGTGTATTTGTTAGTATTTTATTTCTGATTACTAGTTAAGTGAACGAAGAAACAAACTAGAGATGTTTAATAACAATGATGTGTTTTTATACAACAATCAACAAGAGTTAAGTGCATATAGTGTTTAAAATAAACTACATAAAATGGTCCCATGTAAACACAACGCAAACATTTACCAACATGCATTAAACTTTTGAATATTTGTTTAATGCAACTATATTATTAAGCATTAATCCCAAGACATACCGGTATCTTCATATATATGTCATATAAAATAGTGTAGGTATTTGACGTATACGAATGTATATTGCCTTTTTTCACGAAGTTTGATCCCAGTAGACCAATTATGAGTCATATCAACATGTGCAATTAGTATGGGTCTATCGCATGGATTGGTTTAGCTTACTTATACAACAAGTGCGGCTGAAATACCGTTAAATAAATTGGAAAACACAAATAATTACATAAGTAAATTGTTTAAGCCATAAAAGAAATCAACTGATTTTGGCAATTTGTTTACAAGGCCAAGGCATCGTTTATCTCGTACTCTTGTTGAATTTTGGAAGTTTTAAAAAAGCAGGACGATTTAACATTATACATGACATCCATCTAAACATGTTATTTGCAAAATATTAACAACATTTAAATACATAACAGTTAATTAGCAAATCTACTACATAAATTGTGTAGGCGTTCTGTTATACCGAACTGTTTTGAATATGAAGTGAAAGTAAGAGATATCCAGATATATCAGTTTCCTAAGCAAGTCAGTTTTAACAGGATTCGGAATACTAAATCTACATTTATCGATGGATAAATTGTCAAATTTAAAAATGATAAAACAACAAGACAAATCTACAACACAACAAAACAAAACTCAAATTAAACATTAAATACAAATATACAAACAAAGCTAAGTCATAATACCACAAATAAAAAAATCACAGTTAGTTGACATACCTTATTCTACTAGATTAAACGTGTTTAGATATATGCTTTCAATAAAGACGATTATTTTTCATAAAAGAAAAGTATCTACTAACACAAAAGTCACTGAATTTATAGTTCTAGAACAAGATATGTATTATTGAGTTTTACTTTATGATATATATACTAATTAGTTCAAATTTGAAACTTTGTAATAAAAGAATACATCCATTACTATTCATGTAAACTTTAAAAAAAACGTGTTACATGTCTTCAAAACAAATCCCCGTCATTTTTTATAACATTATCGTGCGAGTTGCGTCTGCACTTGTTCTTAGCATATATGCAGTGTTTGTACTTCTATTGTAATGAGCCTTCCATATGAATCATGGAATGCGACAAAGCGGTTACTTGTCGTTCAATCACGGTATTCGTTTCAACTGTTTCAGACCTGTCTATCATGGACCACGAAACGACCGCTACTGGTTGTTCAGTTACTGGTTCGTAGACATTGAAGCTCCTGACAGGATTCCTCTCATGCTGTTCCGGCAAATCAAATACGAATCCATCGCCATCAATGTGCATGGGTTCAGACTTGGTTATAAAAATATCAGGGTCTACACGCAGCGGAAAATTGGTGTTGGAAGCATAAAGACCTGCATCAATCCTATTTCAAGAAAAAATCCTCTGTTACACTCTTATACAGTTAGTTACATCATGCATAAATAACATGGTTGATTAGTGTAAACCTATTTAGTTTAGCTCGATTGCATCGAAAGCCTAAGGCTTATTTGAAACGCTCTCGAGTTCGTTTCCTGTGACTAGAACCAGTACTTTGTGTATTTTGGAGAGATCTAAAGAACGCTCCCACAGTGGTGATCGAACCCATGACCTCCCGGTCGCTAGGCGGCCACCATATCCACTGCCAGGCGACCTTTTTTAAGGTCATGGTTGATTGTAGTGCTCGGCTCGACAGATTATTAAATAAGATTTATTGCATAGGGATCAATGTTTGTATGACACAATCATATGTTAATGTTATTTAGCTGAATTCTAGCATTTTAAAAAGACGTCCGACTTAGACACAAGAAGCAATAATAATTTGCCTGTGAATTTGTTTAATACCAATATAGATCATGTCATACTTAATTGCTGTAATTCAAAAATGATACCCATTTATCGTTCTTAAAACAATTAACAAGTTGCGTTGTAAAGCTATTTTAAACAGTTTAGATTAAAGTTTTAATTATAATTATGAATACAGTCGCATAATGAGTCATATCATAACAAAATGAAAAAATGGTACCGTGTTTAAATTAATTCACGTCATATCTAAAAATCATGGTTTTTTGAAGAATTTTTTTTTAACAAAATGTGTTGTTTTTAAAACGATTTAAGTGGTACTATCTTAAGACATTTATAATTTAAATATGCAAAAATAAATTTTCGTTATGGCAAACAATAAAAACAATTGTCGTGTCAGTCCTGTGTGCAGGAAACAGTTTTTATATACTAGTCAGCTGGTAAAACGTGTAACATGTTGATCAATAGATTTTTCAAGCGATTAAACTCAAATTGATTGTTAGGTCGTATTATTAAGCGGATTATATTATAATGATAGTCGTGCAATAATTTGGCAACATTTACGTGTATTAACAACATAAGCAATGCGACAGGTACAACGTGGAATCTCTGTAATATTTAAAAGATCCTTCGTCATTATATTTCCGGCAGAAACTAGATTTATTGTTATCGAATTAAAACGGTATAAATTGGTTCGATATGAAACATAGAGTATGTTAATAAAACATATTGTTCATCTTTTGTTTTAGCTCTATGATTAATTATGGATCTGAAAACCTTTGAAAACGGTTGAACTGTCAGAACATTTGCTAATTTATTGCAGTATGAACACCGATAAAAATAAATCATTAAATTGTAAACGCAGCATACATATAGTTCTTGATTATTAAACGAATAACGGTATTTGGCAATTTAAACTATAATATTCAAATTTACAGTTGTCTTAAAACAAAACCATTTCAGGGGCATTTTTCATTCTGAAGTACAAAACTAGTTTGTAAAACACCAACCTCAATATGCACAAATATTTCGAATGTTTCATTCAAAATGTATTACATTATATTTAATTTTAATACCTTGACTGAACGGTTGTGTTTTTCTTTTGTTTCTTCACAACCAGAACACAAGCAAGTATAACTCCAATGAACACCAATACTCCGGCCGGTATACCAATGGCGATGCCTAATATGCTTGGTTTCTCTTCTTTACTGTCTTCATGGCACGCTTTCAAATAGAAGATCTTACAGGTTGTTTAATGGAAAATATATAATACGCATATTTATGTGTTAACTGCTGTAAAAGTTTATTTTCAAAGTTTGCTTATTAAATGGACACTTTAGTAACACTTTAACTGGCAAATAAAAATTCACTCTTACCGTTTGTCCACTTAAATGTAGAGTACGCAGGGTTGCATTCCGTACACGAGTTATCTCGAGGCGTCCCTTCACCAACACATCTGCCCTCGATATAACAGTACCCAGGTTTCATAATCATGACTGTGTTTCCAGCGGAATCTACGACAAAGTCTTGACAGGTGCCATCCAAAACAACAACTGAAGACGGGCTGCAAAAGTTCACTCCATTATTGCTGACGGAAATCTGATACATGGTTGCCAAGATAGTTCTTGTCGACCTCTTTCGGCGTCGATTGGCATCCTGAACAGGTGCGCATACTTCGTTGAGGTCGTTGTATACGCATGGAAGGCTTAACGCCTGTGACATTGTGAAGACATTATTTTCATTGGTCTGAAGAAAACATAAATTTTGGTAAGTTATATTATGAAGCAAGTGAAAAAACAACCACATGTTTTCCTTATTATTTATAACAAACTAAACCGTTTTTTATTCGATTTCCGTTATGTATATTACATGCCTCATATATAGTCATGTTACAAATGGCGGTCTCGACAAAGCCGTCACCAACTATTGGGATGCAGTCACAAATATCTCCTTTGCCGGTATCACAGGTCCCATTGTTGCCGAGTTCTTGCAAATGTGGTGGTTTTGAGAGCTGAATAAAACAGAGGTCCGTCCCATAACCGTCAAAGCACTGGCATGCACCTGCAAAATTATAGTTATGAATATAATAATTCTTAAATTGCGACTTTTTGAAGATTATTATAACCAAGACCTATATTTAGATTCCACTTAATTTGATTAAAACTATAACCATACCTTTCACGCATTTTCCATTACTGCTACAATTAGACGGACAAGAACTATCCTTCACGAGTATGACTATGTCTGGAAATACTTCATTTATAGTCTCATTTTTCTGAATTTCCATCTGAAGTGCCTGTGTCTGTGCATCGCAATGAGCAGTAACCCACTCTGAATTTCCTGTCATCTGAAACAATTCATTAAAAACATTTACACAAAGTGTACAAAGTGAAAACAAGATCTTAAATGTTTTTTTAAGTTTTACAAACATAGAACCTGATTATGTCATTTTAAAGAGGATTTTAAACATTCCCTGATCTTCGTTTTTGTAATGTTGTGTCGTAGCAAAAAAAACTCCACTTTGTGTAACGATACAAAATACAAATAAGCAAACAAGGTAGTTCAAATATGAACTCCGTACCGCAATGTCAAATGCACAGTTTTCAAGTGTTTTCCCAAGGTCCGTATCAATCTTATCTTTTGCAGCCTGTACACTCGCACAGCTTAGGAATGCCTCTGCACAATACGCACGTGCTTTGTCGGCCGTCATAGTCGCTTGAGCTGACGTAGACTTTCGCTGTGAAAATTGTCGTTTTCAAAATAAAGGACATTGACATTAACTTTATTGAAAGGGTTTGGAAGGTTCATTATGAAACTTTAATAAAACATCCTGAAAATTCAATTCAAAACAAGTTAAACATAAAGACGAAAATCATATTACCGTGTTGCGAATATGTAGAACCTTATTCTGCCAAGAGTTTGTCATTTTATTGAGTCGCTGCTTGACATGATCTTCGACTCGGTATTTCTTAACTTTACTAACCGCATTTCTCTTATCTCTTGATACTAGTAGGGTATCAGTAATCAGTATTCCTCGTCTCAAAACAGGATTATTACAAGAATCGTCCTCGTGCTTGGAACAGACGGACTGAAAGTTGTTGGCTGGTATACCTGGACAAATACAAAATGTTTGATCCCGGTTCCATGGCATCGTGTTCTCGTAGACAACCGGGTTAAGCAAGCTCTCCTTCCATTTATGGGTTAGGCTTGAAACATAAAAGATCACTTGTAAACAGACGCGCAAAGAATAAATCGCTCTACCTGCGAAAAATCAATTCAAGATATAACAATAAATATATACTTTTAAACAAATATATTGCTCATACATTTAAATTGTTGGTAACATTTGTATATTTAAGTACCATTAAACACCCTTTTTGAAAATATCAATATATTTTGCGGGCCATTTTCAGTGGAGACATAAAGCAACATACTCCCATGAAAAAGAAAATTCATCCGGGTAAACAGCCCAAGGCCAGGCTCTGTCTGAGTTATCAGAACTTGGTGTCCACAAAGTTCCACTGTCACGCATGATAAAATCATCTTCCAGATTGCCATTATAATTTCCACACAGTCCTTCAACCTGATTGAAGTCATTTGGTGACGGATAAATGTCCACATTCATCATGTAGTTACCCCATGTCATCAAGTATATGTTCACAGACATTCCGGTGGGCAGAATTATCTAGTATTGAAATTATCAAGACAAATAATGCAGAAAAGTTATGAGGGATAACACTCATTATTACACCTTTATAACAATAACGAACGGAGCACATTGTACCAATACATATTTAGATTTAAAAAAAAATAAGAATTTACTTATGTTTGATAAACATATTTCTTCCTAAGCAAGTATGCTGTCAAACAATCGCGTTCTTGCCATTTAAATAACTTTATCATTAAATGCTGTAAAACGTTATATTATACAAGTAAAACGGATGCATATATTGTTCTTAAAACCAAACGTTTACAAAGACCAAGATTATATCAGTGAAACGATTTCAGGTTATAATGATTCAGGTCTTGACACAAACCTTATATTCCGAAGAGCTTTCCCGGTACACTTTCAGTGCTTCATCCTTATTGGATAGGTATTTCGTTAGGTGTCCGCTGCAATGGTGTATGGTGAAAATGTCACCTCCAGCTTTAACATTTACGGCGCAAGCACATGTTGGAATTAGACCCCAATTGGAACAAGGCTGTGTAATCATGTCGACCTTGAATGATTATTGACAGCAAGAGAATATAATAATATCATATTATATGTAGAAAAATGCAAGTATAAATAGCATGATTCGACAGTTTCTTTCTCTGTTAGCACCAGGCGAATGCGAATACCATTTTGTAATAAATTCGATACGTAAAGAATTACAACTTCGACAAACAGGTATATGTATTTAAAATCATCTCTGTATACATCAATAAACGCCGCTCGAAAATTGCACATTGAGCCATGCAATATAAAGTATTTCCGAGTATGAATTAAGTGCAACATTAGATAATGCAATTATACACTAAAACGATCTTACTTCAATGGGGTATTTCTTGTGACGGACAAGGATGAATTCGCCAGAATTTTGGTTTTCGTACGAGCTAAACAAAAAACATATTTAGGTCTATGCTAAAATATGATAGACTTTATACATACATAAACCAAGAATTATAAAGTTATACAAATATTATACCAGTTTGTATTTGTTGCGATAACAAATTATAATTATAATGTATGAAAATAAATATTTTAAGAGCGCTTGCTGGATTGAAGACAACCTCTTTTTCCAAGTGATTATTTTAGAATTAGCACACGTGTCTAGCCTTCTTTGTAAGCAGGTTATTAAGCCTTGAAGAAACCATTTCACTTACATAAACCATCAAAAGAGTCACTTGAAAAGAAACTTAATAAGCTTATCAGATATATAAGAACAGAACAGAACTTTATTACGACTTGTACATAGTACATCGTCTGCCTTAGCCATGTTATATTATAAATTTCAAAAGGTCACGTGAAAAGAAAGGGTATACAATAATAATTACTGTACATTACGTATTACATAATACATGACAGTGGTTGGAAACACTCGCACTGTTAAAACATATCATTATAAGAACAAAAGTATACATACCGTCCGTTAAAAGTTCTCATATGCGGATCGACATGAGAATAACAAGGACTGTTTTGAATCGAATGGTCATCAGTGACATGTACCTACAAACCATGTACTCACAATACGTTAAATGCTCACGATTAAATGTAACATACACATTGGACGATTAGAAGCGTTATTGTTGCTTTTGTTTTTTATTGTTATATTAACAAATTAAAACATTTGTATTAACTAGAAAACAAAAATAAGCTTTCGTTATTCCCGTAGACTGTACAATTCGTAACAAAACAATCAAAAACCATCTAGCAAAACTACTGAAAGGAATTACTTCAATTGTGGTTGTAAACCCTTGCCAAAGATTCTTTAGATTTACATCCGAGAAGGTTTGAAGCTTCAACTGAAAATGGCTTTTTAAGTTATATTTGTTGTTGTTTTTTGCAAGTATTGTTATAGTTGTTTCATGTTTTGCTAAAGCAAACGTTTCCATGTCAGTTTCAGTTGACCCTTCGATGCGGCCTCCGCACGTATCGCTGTGCAACACTGCAATGGTCGAATTAATGCAATCGTAGGAGTCCGACGGATCATGTAGAAGGAATTGAAGTCGGCAGTCTCCGGGTGTGGTACCACAACCGAACGGAACATAGAGATTTACAGTAAACGACGCACTTTGTCCTCGCGGAAATGTAAGCGATGTCGATGAAATCTGAAATAATTCAATACATTGGGGTTTCTTTTAAATTGATTATCAGTGACAACCTAAAAACAAAAAACAATTGCGAACTGGTTTCATGTCAGACAAAATATTCAGTTAAACATACAGTGCTATGAAGTACAGTTGGTTCTTGCGCATATATACAAGATAATTCACAATTATCAGTACGGATTTATGTGTTAATATATAGGTTCATGTTAACTTACAATTGTATGATAGCTTCTTGTTTGAAAATCACTCCTTGCAAACTAGGGATGCAATGCCCGTTTATAAATCATATAAATACCTAAATTACATATAATGTCAGGCAATCATTGAAACCAAATATACTCACTGTAATTGGTGTAAATTCGTTGCTTTCCACTGTCTTAATTTCCAATGTACCGCTTTCTTTGTAGGCAGTTACTCGACAACGCAACTGGAAGTAGTGTTAACGTGTTTAACACGAATAAAATTATTGCAAGAAACTATTGCATGCAAAGTGTAATCATTTAAAGTGACATCATTTAATTTTAAGACATGTTCGATTAGATTAAATTGAAATACGCCTTTAAAAGGTAAAAACTAAATAATACCTTTAAAATAATACATTCTTGTATCCCAGTTTACCTCATTTAGGATTGAAAAGCAGTTTATAAATATATCGAAAAATTGCTTTCCGTGGGAAAACTGATTGTTTTCGAATACGCAAACGTGTATGTGCTGGGTAAATGAACATGCATGTTTACCTTTGAGTCAAACTGAAAGACCGTAGCATTTAAATTGTAGAGTTCGACGTCCTTTAATACTGACGCCTCCGATGCTTTATACGAGTCTACTATGTCGGTAGAATGAATCTCTTCGCCATGTAGATACCTTTTCATTTATGGTAGATATATTTAATTTAATCATATATACAATGAAAGTTTGCTGTATCAGCTTATACAATTAGTTTAAACACGTTTACATACTATAAGTTTTAAATCTCACATATATTAATATTCTTCAAAGGACACCATACAAGTAAAATTAATGAATATACAAATAATTAACATTTGCGTTAATTACCATTGTATCTGGTAATAGAAGCCATGATCTATACTGTAGTCACATCGGAAAATCGCAAAGTGCTCGTTATGTTCAATATACTGAGCAACGAAAATGTTTACTCTGTTGAGATAGAGAACTTCTGGTTCTGAAAATAAAAATAGTTCCCACGAGATCAAAGTTATTTCGCGATTACAGTTTACAACATACATACAATAAATGAAGCTATAATTTAGTTTGAATGATATGGGAAAGGCAACCACATAACTTACGTTTTAGTACACACCCAGCATCGTTCATTTCATACTTTTCGCCACAAACGCAAACACGTGGTTTAGCAATATCACAAATTGCGCCTGTGACCAGCCCACATTGGGTATCGGTTATACAGAAACTTCCGAGTCCTGTTTTTATCGAATCAACAGTAACGAATTAAAGGAACTGCAATCATTCTTAATTTAACAAAGTTGTTACATTTACATGCATTCATGCATGTTGTTCTTTTCAACTGTTGACTCGATGAAAGCAGAATTGTTATATACAATGTATTTCAACTAACGCAGCTTTGTTACATGTTACTTGTTTGATTTACATTTCATTACCATGTTTTGTTGTGATAAATAAAATATATATTTACTAAATGCTATACGAGATCAAAGTAAGAACGTGAATGGAACCTAGAATTGTCAAAACAAAATCAAATATAGAGGGTCAGCGTTACCTTTGCTTTCACATAACCCATGTTTTCTGTTAAGCTCCGATGTTATCGAGCACGTGCATGCTTTATCGATGCATTTCTCATGTGATATGCCACCACATTCAAGGTGGTCAGTGCAGCCTGAATCAAAATACACATACAGAAAATCAATCCTTGAGGTAAGTGGTATTTTCTGGTTAATGTTGCGTACTCAATAATAGGTTCTAGTTAATAAGTACTTAGTTAGAAATACATTTAAAATGGATACCTCACGCGGTAAAACAATAGTAAAAGTAGCTGTTGTGAACGATTTAAATTGAATACGTACGTTTCTGTACACACGCGCCATTTGAAGCTATATGTGTGCTTGAGCAGGAACATTGTTTCGTAACAGCGTCACAAAACACTTCACCGGAAATTTCTTGGCAATTCGTTGAGTCCGGTTCGCAAGCATCCCCGGGCACTTTATAGTTATTTTATACATTTATCAACGTTAATAATCAAGTTAAAAAAAGCTCAATTGCCAACATTCAATAACGACCATTAGGTATGTAATGCTTTTCTTACAATGTATTAACACATTTACTACAACGAGTTATTAGAGATACAATTATAGATGCCTACCTCTAGGAATGCAGGCGTTTCCATCAACCTTTCTTGTGTCGTCACAAACGCAGATGTTCTTTTCTGAGTCACATTTTGCATTTTTCACAAAGGTACAGGCTTCGCCAACATAACACATGTCTCCAATTCCTAAAAAAAGTATTTATCATACCATAATATGTATGGTATGAACATAATCGTGTTTGAGATTTAATTATTTGATAATCGTGGTACGCCATCCCCCCCCCCCATACAAAAGATTGACATCAACTCGTTAATGGCAGACTTGATTAGGACAAAATACCTCTGGTCTTGCATTCCCCTGTTGTTGTATTGAGTACAGCTGCGATTGAACACGTGCATATCTCATTCCTGCATTCACCGTTTGAAATATGTTGGCAGGGTGAAGGATTGGAAAATGTACATGCTGTAAAATTAAATAGAGCAACGGTAATTAAAACAATGAGTGTGTGTCATAAAGACAAAAACACATACAATACGAACACAGTATTTGTAGCATGTTTGTAGAATTGAATTTCTAAACAACTAAATCAATGAATCCCCATATGGCTTTTTAAATTAAGTGTTGGTAGTTATACTGATGAAGGTTTGTTATAAATTTGTAGTTCGACCATTCTTATATTGCTCCTAAATGACAACTGCATATAGATTGCTTTCGCTTTCTAATAGGTCCTCTGAGAGTTTTCTTAAAGTTGTAAATGTAATTTACTTACATATCGCATGACATTTTCCTCCTCCGACCACTTTTCGTGTGACGTAACAGCTGCATTGTTTTGTTTTAAGGCTGCAGATAGCGTCACCTTGAATGTTGTCACAGTCGTCCCCACCAGGTGTGCATGAGTCCCCTAGAGCTGAAATATCAATTTCGTATACTTATAATCCTATGGTAATACACTTGAACTCAACATAGTGTTTATCTGATTATGAAGTAATTTAAACGTGTGTTTAATTGACATCAAAAAGCACACGGAACGACATATTTCATTAATTGGCCCTACCATGTTTATTGCAATTATGGGTTCCCTAAATAAGACATCATACAGCATTTCCATACCTTTAGGTGCACATTGGCCATTACTAAATTGAAACTGCCTATCGCATACGCATGTGTTGGTTATATGGTCATCGCATAATGCACCGGATATATGTTTGCAATCGACTTCAGTCGTGCATTTACTACCGATTCCTGAAATACATATCTTATATGCATGGTTGTTATTTGATTGAGGTTATTTTTTATAAATCCACAAAAACAATACTGCTCCAATAAGATACAATGGACTTTTGCAAAAGATATATATGCATATATTTTTATCTTTATTTATCTTTTATATATATATTTAGTACAGAAATTATGAACATCCAGAACAAAAGTAATGAAATACTTTTTAACCACAGCTTATCTTAATTTGCCAATGCACAAAATGCCTATACAAGACAGGAAAATACATACAGCACAGAAGTAATATTGCTAATATATAAGATACATACTCTTTGTTTCGCATTGTCCCTTTGTGGTATTCAGTTCTGCATAATGCGCACAGGAGCAAACATTGCCATTGCATTTCGCGGAAGAAATAGTGGAACATTTGTCAGGTTTTTCCGTCGTTGTACATGCTTAAGAATGACATCGAACATGGTTTGAGTGGGCATAATATGTTAACAAACTGTTTAATAGTAAAGTCATAGTTTATATTATATATTTTGTTAAATTAATCTTTTTAATTTGTTTAAAAAAAGCATACAGCTATTCAGCATTCTTTAGTAAATTAACTGAAGATCTCACCTTTTTTCAACGGAAATCTTGCTATTTAACAATATGACATGTTGACTATATTAATACATCTTATTTCATTATGTTATGTTATAAGCATACCTATTTCCGAGCAGACACCGTCTGTTTCGTCAAAGGTGTCAGCGCATGTGCATTTCTTTGTCTTAGAACTGCAGTAGGCAACTCCTGGTACGCTGTCACAGTGACTTTCGCCGAGAATGCAGTAGTCGCCGGGTACTTATAATAATATAAGACACGTGTCCATATATACCATTATAATGTGACTTTATTAAAAGCGTTATGCACTTAAAACACTCTAACAGGCGGATTTTTATTTTTAAGAATAAGACGCGATCAAAATCATGGCAAGATATCATTTAGAATGTAAAGGTCCGGTCACGCAGCGCATTATGGCTTAATCACGTACAACAATTTTTGAAATCTAGTGGACGTGGTCGTCAATGGTAATTTCCATTGTTGGCTTGGCTGTGCTTAAGACTTGCTTTGTACTTGGTCTGGCCGCCGGCGGCTGTTTCACTGCTGAAAGAATGCCTAAGCTAGGCTAATAACTTCCAGTCTCGGGTAAGGTAAGAAATAGATTCGCGCGTGTTTCAACACGGAGAAAAAAGAAGTTACCACGGCTAGCCGCGGACTTAACGCGTCTAGAGCACTGCTGATCATGTGTTAAGCACGATCGTAAAACTGGAACTCTACTGCCATAGCACTGTCCAATCACGGCTCGGCCTCGTCGGAAGCGCAGCTCGACGTATACAAGTGGCCGATCTCACAGTTGCCGATCTTCTACAGTCCAATTTCGTTCGCTGTTGTCAATTCAAAAATGCCCAGAATGAAGGGCTCCACTGCAAAGAAGACGCCAACTAAGTATACAAAGATCAAGGCCAGGGCCTCAGCTGCAGATGAGGCTCTTCAAGCCTGACAAGCCCAGGTAACGTTTAATGTCCAGGCCGAGGTCCATGCTCATATTGCTGGTGCTGCTAGACCAGACCCTGGCCCTCAGGCTGATACATGTTGCTCCTGGAGATACCGAGGCTGCTGTTAATGGTCAGTACATTTAATTTTAATCAATTCACTGTCTTTTCATTTGCAGTATTTGTAACTTTCAAATTTACATTTCGAATTTCTATTTCGAAATAAAAATTAGAAGCAAGTAACTAAATAAATTGTCACTTAATGAACTTATTTTCCATGTTCAGATGCTACCCCTGTCGCCACCCCTGCTTCCATCCCTCTTGCCACCACCACTGCTGCCACCATTACACCTACCTCTGTTGACACCCCTGGGTCTCAGTGTCAGGCGGCGAGGGCATCTCATGCGCATATTCGTGGGCTATGGCCTCATATACTTCACGCACAACCAGACTTATGTTGTTGTTGGGGACCCTCCAGGCACATTGCATCTCACGGTACTTGGAGCCAGAGGCAAGATTCCTCAGGGTGATCTTGAGTCCTAATGCAAGTGGTGCTCTCCAGTTGACGGTCTCCTTGGTAAGGGCTGGTTTCAGTCTCTGTAGAATTGCATCGTACTTTGCAGGAGGCATCCTCATAAAGTTCTGAAAGGCTCTTGGATCTTCGTTACTCAGCTCGACTATGAGACAGTCGTAAAGCCCCATCTGAGGTATCTTCGCAATTCAGTCACGCACCCAGATATTCCGTATCACCCGCCTCCTCCTCCTGCTCCTTCTTTTTCGCTAAGCAAGGATATGTTGGGCCTGTATCAGTTGGTTCTGCTGGTGCTGGAGCATAAGGATTAGAATATCAGGGCTCATGATTCATCGTTCATGTTCACCCCTTGACATCAAGACTGAAGGTGCAAAAGTCTTAGAAAATTGCTGTGGGTATTCGCCTTAAATCAGAATTGATACAAGAGTGATCAGGCAGTGAAGATTCGTAATTATCACTTGTTCGAGACGTCGTTTAAACGGTCTGAGGCAGTGCTATGTGCGCGGAAAACCCCACTTGTCAGTGATAAGCCGCAAAACACACGCCATTTTCCTTGATACCAACGCGTAACACCCGTCCGATGACAGTGCTCTGCCCGTGACAGCCCGCTTAACTTTCGATTCTTACTGCGTCTTCCAAAGTTCTAATCACTGCCGGAACACGAATTATCGCGTGTGTTTCACGCGTATTGCACGCCTGTACCACGTATATCACCCGTGGTTGTCCGCGGTATAAAGTTGTGAGCAGTTCAAAACTTTTTTTCCGCGTCCAACGCCGTTCCGAATTTTCCGCAATTTTTGACTTGCCACATCTGAACCTCGTTTTTTGCCCTTCTTAAACTAATCTGCAATGCGAAAAACATCGTATGCTTCACGGGAGATCAATTGTTGACGAGTTGTGACCGTGATTAAGCCGTAAATCGCTGTGTGACCGGGCCTTAACACAATACGGTATTGTATATACATGCGCGGCAGGCTACAGGGAGTCATACCAGAATTGGCTGAAATTATGACGTGTATATTACAAAGGTGTTGCAAGCATTCCAGCTAGTACAAATTTATAAGAGAATGCGCAAATGCCTGTCTTCCTTAGATTGGTAACAAACTGATATATACATATATTGTTAACCATTATACGATCTACAGAAGTTATAGCAAATGTAGCAACAAAGTATATCGGTACTCCACGATATCGAGCTCAATACCAGTGCGTCTTACGGGAACTCTCCGACAGCCGTAACTGTGTCGATCAAGGAAATCGAAGACGTTTGCGGAACATCTTTACCCTTGTTTACTTAATGCACAAAACTATCTAATCTTTGGGTGTGTAGTCGAGTGAAAGATGTCACTCAGGAAGGCATTCTGTTATATTTGGCAAATGCTTTATAGTTTGTGAACATTAGTAGAGTTTTCATAAAGAATGATTATAGTCGTACTATATTTAACTTAATATTATGTTTATATATGTGTATACTTTATTAGCTACAAACTTAAAAAAGTGTCACCTGAAAATGTGTAATCTGAACGTGCCCATGTCGTCGACTAATGAGCACCAAGGTACCGTTTTACTAAGCTACTTACGTAATTCGTAGACTTACGCACATATTTTAAATTCATTATAGTTCCTTCAAATTCTTGCTACATTGACATATGGTATGTTTTAATGAAATTCATAATATAATGTTACATTGCAAGTACAAATTAACTTTCATCAATTTGAAATAAATGAAATTCAATTATTTTAAAATATGTGCGTAAGTCTAAGACTTGCTTAAGTTGTTTCGTAAAACGGTTCCCAGTATTGACTTAAAGAAACTACTCGGAAAGTGTTGTGGTTCTTACTATGGAAATTAACTTATTCATGTTACCATATAGAATCGAAATGAAGAAGAGCGTTCTCGGCGAGATAACAGAAAATAATGACAGACGAACTAAAATACACTAGTGTTTGTCAGTACATACACACAATTACTTAATCAGCAAGAACATATAGCCTATGTAAATGTACCTCTAGGTAGTGTAAAATTACGTATCCATAAAAACGGATCCAATGCCGGATAGCAGACATATCGTGGGTCTTTCGGATCATTATCGTATTCAAAGTAGCAGTAGTTGTTGATCACGCATGTATTTGGAACCATTGACTGTTCAGTTTCAACAATATAGACATACAATTGCGTAAACACATAACAGCAAATCAAGCGATAGCACAGTATACTGGTGTAAGTGTTATTTACTATTATACTATTATTAGCAAATAAAACACATGAAATATTGTGAAATATGGTTCTAGGGACACACACTTTTAATTTATTTTAATGTTCAATATATAAACCAAATACGTGTGTGTCTCTTTCAATATATATTACCTTCAGTATTCCGTCTCGCATTAAATATACCGGCTCACTAAACGAGGCTGGCCCAGATTGGTTAATGCCATTTGCTTCGAACACAGTAACAGCACATCGAATCTACAAAATATTCATGAAAATGGGTTACCAACCTTAAACGACCTCTACACCTAACTATTAAAGACTTATATAAATTCAATTTATTTTTATCCACATAATGCACTCAAACATGATTGAATTAATAAGCAAGTATCTTTCGAGTACACACAAATACCTCTTTGTCAAGGTCGCATTCTGACCCGGATGTAGGGACCATATATATAAGGTCAAACACTGTAGAATTCGCGTTGAGTGTATGATTCAGTATCATTGCCTCTTCGGAAAACCTAAACATAATATTGTATTTGTATGTTTGTATGCAGATTTGACTGTTAGACGCTCAATACATAATAAAACCTTTTATGCATTGTTAATATGCATAAAATTAACATATGAGATTGTTTATAACACGCTTCATAAGAATAATATTTTTAATTCATGAATGGTTCTAGGGCATTTAAGAACAAATACACACAATTGAACCTTCAGCTGACCAGCAGAAGAGAAACCTTATCATATTACACAGTCCTTGTGTCTGGCAAGGAATATGCACTAGTACAAAAAACAAACAGATGAGTAAAATAGGAGTCACCGCCTTGGAACGGTTAACTCAAATCATAGGGAGTTTAATACCGTTATATTGAGCTGAAAACACCAAGCCCGATCTAGACACTCAATTGCCACATTAAAAAAATTAACAACGTGAACACAATTAAATTGTCTTATATTCAAAAACCATACATAAGCATAACAACTGGTTTAAAGAATCTCAAAATGTAATGTTTGGCACAGAAAAAAACAACATAAAAACAGATAAAACATTTCATCTTAATTCCCATTTTACTAGTCAATGTTTGTATAAAAACCATTTCACCAGTACCATAACTGTATGAGACACAACAACATAAAAACCAAAACATGTATCAACTTTGTTTTGTCTTATCTAAAACTACCAAGAGATAAAGCGTCATTAAGTTCATCATTAAGCTCCTCGTTTGCAACTCTGGAAGAGTCAAACTTTATATTATATGGACATTTGCTATTCGTTATTCGCCAACAATATAACGCTTGCTGAATTAACATAATTCATGAACATGTCTTTTTACATACACAAACTCACCATTGAACTTGGTGTTTCTTTCCTGCAACCGGATTAAATAAACACATTAAATGCGTGCTATTATGGTTGATGGTAACGTTTGACACTATTACATCCTTTACGAAAGTCAAATTTGGCCATTTCTGACCATCCGCATAAACTTGGCAAGGCATTTGCAAAGAACACATGATTGCGCCTAGGACGTGTTCTGTCTCGTAGTCAGGGTAGTTGAAGTAGTAATTCGGCGAATATGTAGGCAGAGTAACGTCCGCTAACGCCACTTCACTGCCTTGTGGACAATGGCATTGGTACACTGTTTCACTTACGCCGTATTCCATATGATTAGTTGGGTTTCGAAGACTCTCATTAGTTGGTACTCTGACACGGAAAAGTGATAAGCATATACTATATGAAGGAAAACTCTTTAGTTTGTTTGCATAGCATTTGATTATATATTTGAAAAAATCCGCTTTTACGTTTTTTACCTTTTTTCGTTTACGTGCCAAAAGTTGATACTATATGAATAAAAAATGTTGTGTTCGATATACAGATGATAAAATGCAAAACCTTAAGTGCCAACACTGGTGAGAAATATTGAATAATGTGCCAGTATGATGTTTTAGAAATCGTATAAATCGAGTTGGTTGTATAAAGTCTTAAAACACGAGGGTAGCAGACACGAGTGCGATGGAACGTTTCACAGCCACAACACTGTACACATTTTCAAAAACCTTATACTTCTTAAACATTTTAAAAAAAACATACCACGGTTATATTCCACATATTATATACAGTTTCGGCAGATTAGTATTATAGTCTTCAAAAAACTAAACATATCAAGAACTGTTTTATTTCATGTTAACAATAAGTCTTGCAAAATAACACAACTTAAGTTCTAAATTAAAAATGTATAATGCGACAACAGGTATGATACTGAAACACAAAACACAACACGCGAATGCAGTGTTTCGTATTTGGTTTTTGAATACAATCTGTATATGAGGTTAAAGAATTGATTGGTAAATATAAATGAGGTTAACAAAACATGTTTATTGCAAGTAAAATTACTTTATTTGTTAATAATAGATGTGTATTGATCGTGTTCATAATGTAACTGTGCCATTAAGTTGTACAAACCTCCAACTATTGACATATCCACGATAATCGGCAGTGTAAGATCCACGTCTGTGTCGAAACAGTTTGAATCCGAACGATACGATTCCGTCAAGTTCATCAAATGACTCAACATTGAATTTGCTTGCAATCATAAGTTCTAATGAGTTTGTATCAAACTGCTCAGTGATGCTTATGGTCATCCCATTTCGCAAGCTGATCTCGTGGCTGTCGCGGATTTCGTACTGTTCTGGTGTATTTCCTGGTGTCGGATACTAAAAGCAAATACACAATATTGTATNGCGAGTAACCCCATTGCAGATGTTTTTCATGTAGATTTCATTGCCATTTCGAAAGATTATTCCACATGTGCACACGCCTTTAGAACAAACTTCTGTTTGAATATGGACCTATTCAAACAATATTCAGCTTATTATCATATAACAGTGTTCAACTACACTCGGAACACGATACAACGATTCTCGAAAGAACGAAATAACGGGAAACAACGAATAAAATTCACGTTCTTGCCCGAGAAAAAAGATGCGATTGCTTTTGTTTGGCAGAGGTAGTTAATCGTCAAAACAAGCCTGTAAATTAACCTTCAAAATATGGTAGAATAATGAGCGGTTAACCAACAATGTGTCAGTATGACTGCAGAACAACGGTAAAAAGTATGTATTTGTGTTCATACAATATTGTATAGTCTGTAGTTTCAAAACGATTTATACAAAATAAACATTACATGTTAAGCAAAAAAAATCGCATGAACATTGTATTCGTTCACATATATTAATCCAATAAAACATGCAAAATACGTTTTACGACACATGAGTGGTAATGTTAGTGCATAATGCTTCATATCTGAAAACTGTGATTATTACGAATGATTCCGTTGTATATTCACTATATCTCGTGTGGACGTGTTATGTTTTATTTAAACTGTGAAATAAAATATCATATCATTGATATTATAAGTACCTCTATATCATAAATGGAGTGTTGGTTGTGAGGTCAACATGTTTTTAATGGCTATGTAACTTTTCACAAATCATTACCTTAAAAAACGATCAAGTTTCAAGATTATATAATGTATGATTAATGTAAACTAACACTAGTATTAAGGAAAATCATACATGTGTTTAAATTATTACGTGTCACATCGTTATGTACTATCTTTCTAATAAATTGTATATTAATGTGTGCATGTATGTTTTGAGAAAATGAACACAGAACTACAAACCTCTACGATATGTTTCCTACTTTTGAAGACCAGGAATTCGCCTACTTCTTTCATCGGAAACACGATTCTAAATGCATATAAGATATCTACATTGTCGGTGCGTTAAAGATTTCATTAAGCATAACCACACATAATTGCAAAAAGTTATGCATACTGTTAGAACATTGTTAAAGATTAGTGTCATATTGACTACAACAATTTACTTATAACACGTTAAATGGAATAATATAACCAAGTCCACTTATGAAATATTTACGCAAAATGTATGTTGTGAGAAACATATAGCAGCATGCGATTGAAAAGTTATATTTAATGTTGAACTTTTTTGACTGATCACTTAGCCGTACAAGTATAAAACTCATTAAAGCGTGTACGGCCTCGCTATGCATTCAGATCCGTTAACTGTGAACATAATAACACACAAGTTCAAGGATAACCTTATAAAAATGTCCATTTTGTAAGATACATAACATCTTCCGATCGTTTAATAATAACACAAACTATGCGGAAGATGACAGTTATATTTATTTGACGAGGTAATACAATCGTGTGTTTTCACGAGTGTATTTTGAAGCTAAATAATAAAATGGCGAATGTCATACATATCTATGTATATGTGTTTGTTAACACTTGAATGTCACAATGACCATGCATCAACAATTCTAAAAGGAATAAAACAGCCTGAGAGTACTGTTACAATTAACATACAAAAAACATTGACTGTCTTATGTTTATGTTCGATTGAACATTTATTATTTTCTTTAATATATTACCAACGCAACAACTGAAAATACACTATTTTATTCCACCTGTTAAAGCAATATAAATTAAATAATAAATATAAAGAAAATAACAGTTGCATATGCATCAAATAATAAGCCATTTTACAATGATACACAGGTATACGTATGAAAACATAACAACTTATTATTTATACTGTAGACGATGTTACTGCAGCTCTACGCTTTAATTGTATATGAAATAATACAGGCTTACTTGTTTCCGCCTGAGGTTTCCTTAGAAAGTACTGACGTTTCAACACCATGATCATAAACTATACGGATTGTTTCTTTCAAATCCGAACTTGTGTGATTTGCCATTACCTTTTATAAACATAAGTAAGTATGCTAATGAATTATATATGAGTAACATATAACAAAGCAAATATATAGTGTTGAAATGTTTGTGAACGCGGTAATGTTATATGAATACAAGTATTTCCGAAATACGGGTTGTATTAGGTACATTAATTGATGACACACTCTAAACGCATTTGTTTTCAGTGCACTACACATGATAGTTCTTAATTAAACATCAATAAGTTTAGAAAAATAAGGTTGAGTTAAAATGTGCACGTACCCGCATATTAGGGATTTTGTATCCATTCCACAATTTGTGGTTGCTCTTCAGTGGTGCAAAAGTTGCAATCATAATCGAGGAATGAAGTTTAACATTCGATGATATTAATATTTTAAAGCCATTAGTCAACATGGTTCGTACCTTTAATTCAGCATTAAAGGTTTCATTCAAAATAATTCTCCCAAAAGCTTTCTTCTGTGTTCCATATTTTTTCCATCCGTATTTTGTCAGCCCCAAAATAGACAGACCACACAGTTCTGGAAAGTCCTTTTCAGAACCAAATGGACACGACCCATGGGCGCTTAGGTCCCATTTAATACGGCATGTTTCAGCTGTATCACTCGCAGATGACTGACATCCGATCGGTGTTGAATGAATGGAGGGTACAATAAATTCTCCGGCTACAGATGTACCAATAATCCACTTTAAAAAGAAAAAAAAGTCATGCAACTCTACAAGCATAATGTCTTGTTCAAGATCATTCAGAATAATATTCACTATTGTTGTCAATTTCGCATTTAAAATATACTTACTGCATTGACTCCGGTTTGAATTAGCTTGCTGAAAATAGGAGTGGATTTGTCACCGAAGTAAGCCTCAGACCATTGGAACGAACATTGAATCTGTTCATTTGATAAGAAGGAAAAAGTAAGAGAATAATTTGCAGTTATCTAATTGGCAAACGATATATTAAATGCGTATGTAACATAGGAATATAAATTATACAAATGTGATAACATACGTGAAAGCCAAAGTGTCTGTGCCCGCACATATTACTGATTTCACTTTCAGTCAAATCAGTCTCCTGTAGCGCACTTCGCTCTATAGGACCAATTGTCTTGCAATGAAGTCCATTAATGTACCTTTAAGGGGCGATTTGTAGTTTAATGATGTGTACTTTTCCAAACAGAAAATCAAATCGCAAAACCTATTGCAGTTACTGTATATTAAACTCGTTAGTTCCTAAGTTATACATTTGCTTCTTATTTATTATTGTTGTCACTTACCAATGAATTATATAAAACAATCCGTCTTTGTCATATCTTCTACATTCACCACAATCTTCTGCATACTGGTAATAATCCGAATTATAATATCTATCAAGGGGGTGGCAATGGAATACAACTGATGGCTTGTATATTTCGGTCGATGAATTGTCATCCATTTCAGTTTGGAATTGGAGATTTTGTGTAAGATGCGCCCATCTGTCTGTCGAGTTGCCCGAAGTGACGGATTTCGTGTCAGTGTCTACAAGTACAATAAACGTTAACTGTACATTAAACTTAAATTTACCGAATCCATTCCCATTTATGTATTGCAACTTATCACAATTTTAATGATACATGTCTGTCCCAAATCAAAGTTTGTCCTAATTATCTATTTGTTTAAACGGTTTGCTTTTGCAACCGGATTTAATAAATGTGTACATACTATATCTCTTAAAGGGACTGTAAACCACGAATTACGAAAAAGGAAAAGTTCTAAAATACCGTATTTATTACAATTATTANTATGTCACCTATTTCGCGATGAACTTTCGATTTTACATCTCCAAATTATATTACCAAATATACTGAAAATATGAACTTTTTTCAAGTTCGAAATTATGATTTTTCTTTAGCAAATGTTATTTTATTTTCATTATTACATACAATTATAGGTTGTCAATCGTTGATGATAGTAAGCAGCAATATGTAAACGTGTTCAACATACATCATTGTTTTTATAATTGTACTAAATAAACCAGCAAGTGTACGTACCCTATAACTAAACAAAACACAATCTGTCGGATTAATAAATGAACGGTAAGAGTACGGTAAAAAGCTTATAAGCACCAGCTACGAACGCATACACCAAGCCCTTCCAGCAATGAGTTAATATTAAATGGCGAATTGTTTAAAGTAACTCATCTGAACTACATTTAAAACATGCTGATGCTTAAATGCTGACGATATATTAAACTATTAGAAAGCTATACGGGCAACATTCTCATGACAAACGCGAGTTACCTAGACAATATGCAGCGAAAACAACAGATGGAGCCTGCAGCCTCGCCAGGTATTCCGCTCCACACTTTCGCAGTTGGACAGAAAGGTTGTAAGACATTCCAAATTCTAGCAAACCCCCAATCTCGACTTGTTTTGTTATTGTGATACCAGAGTTTATGTCGTTATGTTCCATATCTGTTATTGATTCTATATGAGAAGAAAATAGAACGAAAAAATAATGACCATTTATAAGTTATAACAAGTTTATTGAAAATGCGATTGTTTTCAGTGAAATACTTTATTTCATGATGGATCATATATAAACATGTGTACCTTCTAAATATTAGTTATTGCGTAATACAGTAGGCTTTCAGTCCATGGGTATACATACAGTTTACATGCAATATGTTCAAAAAAATGTTAAATGCCGAACATGCAAATTGGAAATAATAGTTTAAGCATTCATAATTACGAATTATATCGTTTGACTAACATAAAAGTGAACATTGTCTTGTAGCTGTGAAAACTCAATACCTTTCACTCATTAACTTACCGTATAGTTATACAAGCTATTGGACATACAATTATTACAAGTATTTTAATGCATAACATAACATAACAAAGTAAAACAAAACATACATCGATAAATGGTAAAAACCTATCGAAAATATATAACGTTTCTCAATTATACAGCTTTAAAAATAAATACTTGTGGTAAAATTCCTAATTGTAGATGCATTGTATGTCTGTGATAGTCCAATGCATCTTTTCATATTTTTATGCTTTCAGAAGTATGTTTAGAGTTGTATTAAGGTGTTAAATCGTTGCCATTCGAATAAAACAATACCTGTATTCGAAAATGTTTGCATGTACACATGTTGTATTTTAATACTTATGCCATCGCCCAGCTTTTATTTCAAGTATATGTGCACTAACTCTTAAGCTCTTAAGTTATTTCTATTCGTTATGTTAGTTTATTTACTTCGTTTAATTAGACTGGAGTTTCCATTATGACTATTGCTTCGTCCCCGTGTTGACTGTTAATAATACCAGTTTTTAATGTACACACCAGATATGCGGGCTTTACCGTAAGCAAAGGTTTTAACGCTTTCAATACACTGACAATTCATTCATTTATTAGAGGATTAAGCCAAGTTTGCAAAATATGAAGTTATTTTTAGATTGCGACCGGACCCCTGATACTTTGTGTACAATATCAAAAATGTATTCGGTCGATTTGAATGCTATTTTTTAAGCATCATACGTCCACCATAGCTAAGGATGTGTTCCGTGAGCTTATCACATAGTTCAATAATGTGACTATATGATACATTTGGAAATATATAGAGCAATATACAATGGAATTCAAATATGATGATATGTTTTACTTATAATCCATTTACAAATTTCAATTTCAACATTTAAGATGGTGTTTACCTGCGAGATAAATGGGATAATATGTCCCACATGTGCCTGGTGAACGTCCATTTAGCTTCTCTTCGTTGCTAATCATAGCTGTTCCGATGTTGTACCAGATGTATTTTAATCGGTCGTCTCTTATTGGGGGTTCGGTCGAAGTAAGAGTGTACTTCGGGGAACGGCGGTATAGATCCGGTAGTTTGGGAACGAGTTCTTTGCAAACACTCACTTGAAACATTTGTCACATCGGAATTAAAAGAAAGTTCAATTGTAAAGTTTTGACCATAGGGGCATAGTTTAGAAATACTTTGTTAATGAACACTTTACACAGTTTTATACAAATTGCGGTTTCAGATTTTTTGAAAAAAATGCATTTATGTTGATTTGATAAACAAAGGTAAAATAAATCATAAGACCCCTTGAAGTAAGTGGCCAGTTTGAGCGCATGGGCATGATTTGAATAACTTTTCTCAAGTAAAGCAAAACAACACTTAACCTCTGGGCCCCGTGTGACCCCTGAGGAGTGGGAAGTTTTTTCTACATGAGAATAATTTACTAAAACTTGGAAGGCGGCTACTTTAAGATATCACATACCGAAGAAAACAAATCCTTATAGTATTGAGTTGATATCCTTGTAGTATTTCATCACTTTATTTATTTTCAAAAAAACTGTAGATTTTGAACAAGTATCCATTTTTTATAGTTGCATCAGTTGTTGTATGAAATGTTTACATTGCGGTGAATGTGTGATTCGGTGAATGCAGGGTTCGGTATAAAGAAATGTTATACTGCCTTGCTATATTAGCTAATTTTACTGGATTTTAGTGTTGCTGCTGCTGAATTATTAAAAATTATCTTGGTCAAAACACATCTCAGACAGCTAAGACGAAAAACACTTATACATGTGTTATCGTATTATTTTAAAAGAGGAGTATACCGTTAAGCATGCACGCGTCACCATGTTCCATAAACCCTTCAGCACAGTTGCACATTGAACTACTATTGCAAATGGAGTTGACTCTTGCAATACTGCAGAATTCGTCGGATTCACACTGCCATTTTTCAGCTGAAAGTTTATTCATGGATTTGTAAAATCAATTTAAAGTCCTTACATATAAAACAATACGAAAAAAACATTATGATGTATTTAGCATATTACGTATGATAGTGCTGTTACATATATTGCATTAGTATTGTATATACCTCTTCTGCAGACGTAACTCATAACATGTTGTTTTAAGTCCCAATCGATGATACTGTAAAGTTCAAAACCAGGTTTGCATGCACATCTTTGCGTTCGGTTATTGCAAATGATTATTCTGGTGCTGTTTATAATGCCTTGGTTTTCAGAGTCACATTGAATATCGCGGTAACACCACGTAGCTGCGTAAACTGAAATACATATATAAAGTGTTGTCGTTTGCACCTGAAAATGTCGAAATGCATTAACAGAAAATGCGAAAGGTTATTCTGTATATCTGACAAAACAGATATAATAGAAATTGTAGTTAACCCAAACATCAAAATAATAGAATATAGCTTCAACTTACGTCTGATTTATTTATTCTTTGATAACGTGTTTCGTTCATTTGAATCGACACTTACTTTGTTCACAATTATTTATTCGTTGGTTCCATCTGAACCCTGGTGCACAAGAGCACACGTTGTCAAGATCGCAGTGAAAAGCTTTATTGGCGTAATTGTCATGAAACTTGTACTGGATCTCAAAATACGAGCGACGGTAGAAGACACTCTCTGCATATCCACACATGTGTATGTCAGCACAGCTTGATCCGTAAACTGAAAAAAGGTATAAATGAAACACAAGAATGTGTGAGGCGATGTTTTTTTTAGTAACCGTATAAAAATACGTATCTTAATTAAACAACGCCGTGTGCATGTATTGTTAATCATGACATATCTTTATTGTCTTAATCATAATACAGATTTAGACTTAAATCTATAATATTTAGTGTAAGCAATTTTATATCTACAACTGAAATAAGCGATAATCAAGATGTAATTGTTTTGAACTAAATACACTACTCTCTATCGATTTAAAATACGCATTGTGATAATCATTTCAATAGTAAATTTACCTTTTATACATGTTGCATTAGTCAGAGATTTCACAGCATGTCCCGTTGGGCAGCGACAAAACGATCCTGTGTCTGTAGTCTTGCATTCGAATCCTTCATACAAGCAATCTTCATTCGAACTGCATCCGGCATCCATAGCTACATAACAATAATAACATTTAGTTTTGATTTTGTTCGTATGTCAACAAATAATTTAACTAGTTTCTTCTCAGTTTAGTTTGTTTTTCGTTTAATTGTTCACACTGAATTAAGTTCTGAGTAAGGATCCATTAAGCTTGTTTATGTAATAGTATTTACCCCAGATGCATTTGGATTCCCTCAGGACGAAGCCGGTACTACATGCACATATACCGTCAATGCAGGACATGTTTGACTTTCGGCCGCATTCCAAGGATGATTTGCATTCGTAGCCCAGATCTGAAAGTATATGTTTGTAACATACAATCTCATTAAATATAAATACGATTTAATGGAGAACAGTGACAGAACATAAAGGATGACACACACACAAAAATAACAAAATACTGTAAGGCGCTAAATGTTGTCATAAAACAAAAAAGACAATACATTCCAATGTATTAATTCCATTGGTCCCCATAAATAATGATTTAATAAATTTAATTATATCTAAATAAAATACAAGTTAACGTTAAGTTATTGTGCTACTCAAATTAAGGCAGATTAATGCAGAGGTATCAATAAGTATGCCTCTTTTATTGTCTAAACACATCCTCATGATATGTCTGTAGGACCATACGTCACCCAACTATTTGAACATATGCTTTCCAGACCATAAATTGATTATATTATTTTCTAATCATGCTTAAACATAAAGAAACGTCTACGGTGGCTACTTACATGAATTACAAACTCCATTTATTTCTTTAAGAACATCCGTATCGCATGTACAAGTGTGTGTGATTTTGTCACACACATGGTCATGAGTGTAGTATTGCATTAATCCATACCTCCACATGGGTTCAAAAGAATTGCAGTCCAAATCAGCAGCGAATGGATGGCACTTTAAACCATTGACTTACAAATCAAAAGCGTATATTTAAGTCGTGTAGTGTACAAGCTAAACAATCAATAATATCTTAACAAATACAAACTATTCTGCATTGCAATCATATACACTGTATTTGTTTTTAATAGCAGTATAATACTGAGTTATATTTAAATGCCAATACGCATTTAACAAAAACGTCACCAACATTAAAGGACTTTGTTTACAGATAGTCTTTTTTGTAATGTCATGAAATATGTTTGATAACACATCTATACTGTTTCAAATAGTTTAAACTTATTACAAAAGCAAGAAAAAAAGGTGAAATTTTGAGTAATTTGTACAATAACATACCAGAAACACAAGCTCCGTCCATTTTCCTAAATCCAGGTTTACAGTAGCATTCGAAATTGATACATGAAGAATTGCCGCCATGGCAATCTTCGTCCGTTGAGCACGCATCTAGATCCAATAAATATTTATCAATACAAAACGGCTTATGTGTTGTTTGAAGATTATATCAGCTACTTTTAGGCATGTTCGCGGCTGGTCATTTTATGCTATAACTTAAATTATTTAGCGGAATTATAAATTCAAGTACAAATGAGAGAATAATTGTAAAACTAAACACTTTTAAAATCTGAATGTGGCAGGCTTGATTTT
>VMBQ01001929.1:104503-155231 GCA_007657795.1 Dreissena rostriformis | reverse complement strand
GTTTTTCTACATATCCCACATGGAGGCCTTTGCAATAAGTACAGAGAGAGAACCACATGGGATCTTTTTGAGTTCTCAACAGGGACATGTTGTTTCGATGTATTTCTGTCCTAGAACCTGAACAGGCATAACAAGCTGTTTGCTATGCCAGAGCGCATACGAGGCATAGTCAGAAGTCTGTTAGAGATAGCGGCTGAAGTTCAAATTCTGATTTGTTAAACCACTCCCTGTTGTTAATTTTAGCATTAAGTAACCCTGATAATGTTTATCGTTTAAAAGACAGATACAGAATATAGTATCCGTTTATGTTCTGAAATCATTAAATTGTCGTTTATGTTTGTAATAATTGTATTATGAAAGACATGCTCTTACATGTTTAAACAGCAGCATAAACTATTGGAAAATAACTCATAATAAGGCGCTTTTTTCAATATTTGGAATTTATATAATTTATTAACATTATAGCAAAGATCTATCAATAGTTTTAGATATTTGATTTAAGTTCAAAGTTTATATACTAACATGAAATTTGTCTTGACACCCAGTCATTGAAATTGAACGGAATGTTTAATGTATTTTTTTCACATTTTAGCTACCTTAAATGAAATATACAAAAAGTGATTGCTTTACTATGTATCAATATAATAATAATAAAAAAAATGTGCAACTTTCGCATTTTTAGTGCAAGAGACGTTGATTTTTTCAGCTACACTGTACACTTTTCTCTCCGGTTGATTTTCTTTATCCCCGCTTGACGTCACATCCGGCTAAGGGACAAAACTCTAACACTAGTAAATGCGAATAACTGAAAGGGTGTATAGTTGGGCAATATCTTACAGAAAAGATGTTAACCCGTGTACNTTAAAGAATTCAACCTCGCATAGGGGCTATTTGCCGCTTGTAAAATGTGTCAACTGACCGTTACAAAACAATTCTATAATTCAATTCAAAGAATTAAAAAAAAATGTACTGTTAAGTTTTAAAGGGAAAAATATATTCGTAGATATTGTACCTATTTATCTACCATTCTTTTGTTTAATGTTTTATATTTCAACTGAAAGCAAACAACGTTTGTGAAACAGATATTATTTGTTCTCAAATAACCCGATTGAGTTCACTTTGTCAACAACAATTTACCAAAACATGCATAACGTCAAACTAAATTTTGTCATAAACGAAATAATATTTTTGTGTCAAAAGCTCTTGTTGAACATGCAAGGCTCAGTGAACAAAAACAAATTGTGATAAACACTTAAATTATAAAAATAGCAATGGTTTCAATGCGAGGTTTTGTGTTGTTTGGACGCTCATATGTCCTATAAAACAATCCCTGTGAAATTCACAATAGACCGTTTTAAGAAATATTAACAGTTGAATTCGTGATGCACCTTTAGAATCTGTACATATTAACCATCGTGTTATCAAGGGACGCATTCAAGATTACTTCTGATTAATTGCTTACATTTAAGTTAAATCTGTACATTATACGTCTCAGTCAACTATGAAAAGAATCAGATGCCTCACGTCGCTCATGGGAATATCAGGTGTAAACGATTAAGCCTAGAATAGGTTCTTGCAAAACAGATATTTATTTATCGCTTTATGGTAGAAAATGGATTTTCATTCAAAAGTAACAGATTNAGATGTTTATTTACCGCTTAATGGTAGAAAATGGATTTTCATTCAAAAGAAACAGATTTATTGGTCACAAGTCAATTTATGTTCTTATTTAACTTATTTTATAGTTTTGTTGTCATGCATTTTTTTCTTCTCATGTTTGCATGATATACGTTCGTAACACAGTAAGTGGCGATAAGTCAGATGTTTATTTTACAACCTGGTGTCGTTCATCACATGGGTATTATAAAGAAATAATTATTATTATGACTACTTCTATTAAAATAATTATTGATATTATTATTATTATTATTATTATTATTATTATTATTATTATTATTATTATTATTATTATTATTATTGAACAAAGGACAATCCCAGCATAAATGACACCGATGCACAAGTAAATTTGCATTAAACAAAAAATAAAAATTGTGTGAACGTGTTTTACAACAATAATCATAAAAAATGTGTATGCAATTGTATTTACGTATTTAACGAATAAAATGTACATGTATTGCACAAAAGTTGTTGTAAAGCTCATACCATGCTTTCACAATTAGAGCATTCAATCATATACAGTACAAAACATTGGAAGAAGTTGTCACTGTTGATGACATCAGTTGGAAAGATTTTACTGTTCAATAGTGAAAAAAGAATGATCAAGTCTGTATTTCATTTAATCATATGTTTACTTTGGTTGCACAAAAACGTTAAATAGTTGCTATAATGGTTATTTTGTTTGGTAATTATACGGTCTTTTTTTCTGACACGTTTTTGTGGTTGTACATTTTATAATTAAATAGCATGGTATATGTACTATAGTATAAGTATAGAATTTACGTTGACAGCCTTGACATATTCTGTATGTTCAACATCATGTTTACGTCATGTTTTCCATCATCACAGCCTCTCATCACATATAGGTAGACTTAAATGTGTTATAAAATAATTAAAACACACACATATAGTTCCAGTAATGTTTTCGTAATCACTTAACCCATTTATGCCTAGTGGACTCTCACATCCTTCTAAATTGGATAAATTTATTTCCAAAATTAGGGTTGTCTAGTATATTTATTTCTATATTTAGAATATTTCTTACAGAAATTCCTTTAAGCAAACAGCGCAGACCCTGATGAGACGCCGCATGATGCGGCGTCTCATCTGGGTCTACGCTGTTTGCCAAGGCCTTTTTTCTAGACGCTAGGCATAGATGGGTTAAATATTCTAATGATATTATAATATTATTAAGTAACATTTGTATATCAATACAAACATTGTTTGTTCTAAAAATTCAAAAAGGTTACCAGGTGGCGGTTTTTAATGTAGGGGCTACAAACTCACTCAAATTTATTATTTTTTCTTCATTCAATTGTCCTTATCTCAATTACTCAAACATTTGTAATATCCGAAAATACATCATCATGGTCTACTAGTATCTGTTGCACGTGTTTCCCACTTAAGACCATGGGGAATATGGGAAATGTTTCTCAAAACGCAGGCTTAATTTTGCCGTTTCATTCACAGGAAGCGGTGTTTGACCAACCAGCCAAAAAAGTCATAAGCAAGTGTGCAACGATTGATAGTCACTTTTAGCTTTGCTTTCATTCATCAAATTTGGTGTTGCACGGATCTGTTCCCTTTCAGAGATTAACGAAATACGGAAACTGTTGGGAATGACAGAGAACAAAGACGACCTGTACGATGCAGGTCGTATTAAATTGGACAAGAAGGATTTCGCCATCTTACCTCCCGCCACCGAGTGGTGCCGAATGATGGGCTTCCGGCGGTGTCGTGACTCAAGTGCTCGTTAACACTCGGCGGTGCAATACTTGCAAAAACTCATTTTTGTCTTGAAAGTTTAATGCGCGATCAATTTTTTTTCGGTATTTGATAAGCCATCGCCAAGATTTGTTTGACACTTTGTCTTTCTTGCTATAGAGTAACAACGTATAAATGAAACACCAAAATGCAATGCGATTTTACCGAATTTTAATTAAACGTCCAGTATGTATGTTTTTCAGAGTTATATGTAACATTTTGTGTAAAAATACTTAAGTAAATGTATTTTATATTTCACATCAAAATATACAGACTGTAACAAATAATGTTAACTTAAATGAATATTGGATTGTTTAATGCAGCGTTTGAGTCAAGTTTGTTCATAGATCAACGAATTGACATTTTCGAGCATGTATTTGCATATTCATTAACTGTGATTACAGCGATTATAAGTACATATTCTTAAGATCAATAAGATTTATCGCCTTAACGATATTTCTGTAAAATAAGCAATTCCGTCAATGTGAGCTACAAATTATACAAACTTTTAACATAAATATTTGAATTATTCAATTACAAAAAACTCGAATACGTATAATAAAATACAGTTGCTTAACGCAAAGCTACCTACCGAGGCTTAATCATTTACCTCTGAACGCCCTTAAAAAGTGGTTGAATAATCAACCTTAAGTGATGGTTTAATTATATCAATAGCTAGCCCAGGATGCTGAGTTTATATTGAAATTGATACATGTATTTAATATAAACCTATAGACATTCTCAGTAAAATTATGGAGTATTTCCGCCATAAAATATAAGGTACTGGATAGGAATTCCGTATTTTCAATGTGAAATCCTGTCAACGCCTGTGAACGCAAACTACTTTTCTGTGTTGAGTATCTTAAATATCCGTAACGATCCGAACGCGACATTTGGTAAAATTCATTTTAATTTTAGACACGCACAATACAATTTCTGATTTGTGTACGTCGTATGTTTTTTTAAAGCATGTGATAAAAATTTGTATTTCTTGTGTGTGTATGTACCACTTTCAATCGTTGTTTTCAAGAAGAATTGTGTTTATAGCAAGAGTGTGTACAGTAAATGGAATATAACATGACTATTGTATCGCACTGGTTTGAGCCATGAAAAATGGGCTTAACGCACGTGCATAAAATGTCGTTCCATATTAGCTTATGCAGTTCGCACAGACTTATTCAGGGCCGTACGCAGGATATTTTGACTGTGGGGGCCCAAGCGGGGAGGGTGCAGGAGGGGTATCCCCTTCAGAATTTATTATTTTTGAATTTGGAACTTTTAAAGGTGAATTTTAATGTTTTAAAATACTTATTTTGTGATATAAATTTATGGAAAATGATAAGTTAATCATCACCATTTTGAAGTCTAAAGCTTTACAGATTGGTGTGAAATTCACACCAATGTTTAAAGCTTTAAGTTTCGGAAATGTATGATGCTTGATGAAGAACGGAAGCAAACTTTGAAAATCATTTTTTTTTATTAAGAAATGTATAATAAAGTATGACTGACCAATCACCATAATAGTATTATCTCTTTTAATTCCAATTGCTCTAAAGTTTTAAAATAAATTCCTAATAATATGTTTATAATCTACTACACATTTTCACTTTCACCATCATTAGCAGAGATAAACCATCAAAATCATCTCAACTCCGACATTTGATTGGACTTAAATTTTCTCTCTATAGTAACCGTTTAACGGAGGTTTTTTACGCAACGCTTTCAGATATTGAGCAGATTTTTGGTATGTGAGTCTATCTACATGACCTACAGATGAAGTGTAAAATTCGTTCCGGTCCAATAATTTTTGGAGAAGTAATGGGCCTTGGAAAGGAACTAATTCTCTATAATAACGCTCGATTGGTCCCGGGATACATTTAAGTATACTTAAGAGTACCCGGAGAACATTTAAGTAGTACCTAAGCCGACGATGACCGATCCATTATCGAGTTATAAGAACCGTTGTCCGGAGGTTTTTACGCAACTCTTTCAAATAAAGAGTTGATGTTTATGCTCCCGGTAGGATGGCATATAGCAGTCGGACTGTCCGTCTGTCCGTCCGGCATTTAATTTTCCGGACTTTTTTCAAATAGCTTTAAGATATTGATCTTCTATTTGGTGTGTGAGTCTACCTTAATGACTTACAGATGAAGTATCAGTTTTGTCCCAGTCCATTTATTTTTGTCGAAGTTATGGGCCTTGGACTTAGACAAAGACGGTTATCTATATCACCTCTCTAATTGCTTCCAACATTATTTGTTTTTCACAAATTATTAACGTCCGCAATTTCCAGACCTACGACCTCCTGTATCAGTTGCTTCCATTCGCTGCTTCTCTTTCCTTGACCAATCAAAAGACCTGTTAAATCAACCATCGATAGAATCACAAGGGGTGAAAATAACATGGGTATTTACCAGTGTAGAAGTGTTAATTTATTGCTAATACCACCATAACACGTAGTAACAGGTTAAATTTCGGTAAGCGCGCAAGCGTTTGACAGCGTGTTTAAAGTACCGAAATACCCGTTATAAATATCTAAAGTTCTTTATAAACTAATATTTCTTGCATTTGCCTAATAAATAAATGTCACAACCCCCTTTTACCAGTGTTATAGGGGGTGAAAAAGTCCATAACAATCATCCGGAATATCGCGTGATCTATAGGCAATCTATCATGTTCGCCATGTTAAACCCGTGTTTTAATAAGAGCGCGAAATTGTCGCTGTCGGCGGTCAATTTCCTCGCATGGAAAGCGTGCGTGTTGAAAAGACCATGTGCTGTAACTAAATAAGGACGCGCAAATCAGTACATGTAGTATTTTATAATGAAAAAAAAATACACTGGAATATATGCAAACGATGGGAACGTATTGATATATTAAATCTTTAGACAAAAAAAGGTCCGATTACGACTCATGCATCGCAGTAGATGTATTTTTAATGAGCCAGACTTCGTTGTTTGGCAAGTACGTCGGAAAATTACCCGATACGGTCAATGAACGAAAATTTATTACAATGAAATGAAAATAAATGAAATTGAATTTTAGGCGAAAACTATTCAATTTTTACTTAAATGTGGTTTGCTTGATAATTTAATACAATGCTCGTTGATATTAATGCATTTATGATAATAATTATGTTGTACATGCTTTGTTAGTCTCACACACAAAGAGACAGGTACAGCTTTCTCTACTGAATATCTTCTGAACTACTTCATTTAAATTGAATCTCAATTTTGAGAAACTTTGAAAAAATTCAGGCCGTGGTACACTTTTTTATTGAACAGTTCATATCTACATTTGCCATAAACTGTAATTTTAATTATGTTTCTAAATCAAGCATTAATTTGAAATTAATATTAACAACTAAAGGTTAGAAACAAATTGATTAATTGGTATTTAACTGTTACGGCAATGTTCTCTGTATGCATAAACTGATCTATTTCTTTATTACATTTTCCAAATAAGTGTAATTTTTGGATTGAACGGTAAACAGAATACATCTGCTTTCACTTATAACGGATAAATACTATAAGCAACACAATACACATTTTGAATACAAGTCTGCGATATAGGCGCAAATGCATTCTCTTCAAGGTGGATGTCCCCATTTTGTATAAAGATCGTTTACTGGTATGCTAATGACACCACATGCCGGCACATGTGTAGATAAGATTATCATGATACGATGCGTCATTCATCTTTAGCACTTTACTGAATTATCGGTTGCCGCAATGACACGAATCTTTGTTGCAGCACGGCAAATATCACTACCTGTACCGTGTTAAAACAGGGACCTATACAAACACGCAAAGTTTCGTTTTCGAATCCTGGGTGTTAATACAAAGCATTCTTTGTTGGGTTCACAAATGACGTGTCTTTTCGGCTTTTAAACACTATGCTGTATGCAACATAATAATATAAATTGAATTATGCATGAAACCGACGAAATTAAATCCTCGCTTAAAAATAGTTGTTTACGCCCCGCCTACTCGTTAACGTCACTGATAAACTCCGCTTTTTCATCCCAATTCACCGCTGACATCGACTGCGCATGCGTAGAGATTAATTAAGCCCTTGAAGGGGTGAATTCACCCTTTGCGCTGAATTGCGATGAATTCATCTCTTGTAGGGATGAATTCATCCCTTGCGATGAATTCATCCGTTAAGGGGATTAATTAAACGCAATTCATCTCTTAAAATCGCTGGAAAACGGGGTTAAAACGGGTTAATCCGTTAAAATCGGCGTAATAAGGGTTATTGTTTAGGGATTCTTAAGAAATTTTCCACGGAACAAAATCCCTAACCCACTGTAGACATTTACTTAAATCTCCTTCTGTTCTCTGGGGAATATGTGTAATATATTTAGTCCCAGCCTTGACATGTGAATGCAAAACACCGAGTCTAGGTAATAAATTGTGTAGTTAAACTTTTTTGATGTTCATAGTTGAATAAATAATGTTTATTCGCTTAAGAATAATCTTATTCAATGCAAAAATGCAGAAGCTTTTGTTTTTGGGAAACGCCCAAACCCTTATTTCTGCATTGATATGGCATCAGCCATTCTACCCAGTCTACTGTTAAACTGACAGTTGTCCACTGGTAAATAACTCAGAGCTCGCCCCCCCCCCCCNCCCCCCCCCCCACGATTTTTATTATATTTCAGTGCTGTCGAGCTCCACGACATCACTTAGAACTTACATGTTAAAGGCTGGGACTTCACAGCGTTCGAAACACGTTCCGTCTGTCAAATGGTCTACAGAGTTCGGCCGCCGACTGCAGCCTGGATCCTGCGTAACTGACTGTACCAGTGTTTGAGAACAAATTATTTTGTTCATTTGCATAGTTTCGATGAACAAACTTCTCGCTTCCCGCGTTGGATATATACAGTTTACTTTATTTTCCCGCCGTTCTCGGTTAAACATGACTAAAACAACGGGGCCCAGCCTTTTATTATAATATTTTTCACAAATTGTAGTCAATGACTTTTTAAATATTCTACAAAGACAACTGCGTGTGTGAAGTTCCCTGTATCTTATATACAGTCGAAACTGAAAACAGCGGTCAGTCAATGGAAATGACCAAAGTGACCGTTGTAGACAGGTGGCCGTTGTTTTAAGATGACTACTTTTTAGATCGTTGGTCAGTTGGTAGTATTGCTTTGTCGTTACCCCACCCAGTTGTTTCGTTTCGTAAACATAGCTAATTTAAAAAAAGCTTATTGCCGATAAATTAGTATAACATAAATTATTTATAGTGAATACTACAAATTAATATCTTATAAATTGATGTAAATTCATACCTATTCTTTAACGTATGAGTTTATAAACGATTATAATGTTGTTTACTCATGCATCTCTTTAATTCGGTTAATCCGACATCTCGAATTATGTTCATTGGAAGATAGTTTTACCTAACGGTTGGCATGTGTCAATGACGTAACGTCCGCAAAAGTAATAGCGTATCGCTGTTATAAACCGAAAGTACGGCATAACGATATCGTTCTCATGTAAAAGAATCCAAAAGTTTTTAACAGACGTTTTACGTGACAAAATGTCATCTTCCATAAATGCTGAAAGTTTGTTACAAAAGTTGCAATTCGATACCCGTTGTGCCACAATAAACGATCACTAATCCTTTTATCACCTTCTTATAATAACACACGCTAGATAAGTGTTGTTATTCACACCTTATCAGCGATAAAGATCTATTGATTTTGTCACGCGCTATTACTATGGCGTTATGACTGGGCCGCTAATTGCTACCAATACACATTGTTATTGTAACTTGCACATGCAATCAGAAATTAAATCGTCGCTAAGTCGTTATCATTTATGAGAACATTTCCCAATAAAATTAACGGATCATCCTCATGCCGTCATAGTTCATACACATGAAAATGTACTGATAACAGAAAGCAATTATCAAATAATCAAAGGCAGTTAACGCAATCAGATTCTTTACCCGCAAAATAGACGCACAATAGACGCTATGACGTCAAATGTAAAATACAACAACGCAGATTGATTTGTGTGTTTACGTTTCGAAACTCGAAACGACTGACTCGTGACCGTTGTTTTGAGTTCAAAAATGACTTTGGGAGTGAAATAAACTGACCGTTGGCCGTTATTTCGAGTTGACCGTTATTCCGAAGTGTAATAAGTGATTTTCGTCGGGGGGAGTCCAGACTGACCGTTGTATGTAGTTGACCGTTATTTCGAGTTGACCGTTAGGCCAGTTTCGACTGTACGCTTAAAGGTGAAAATATTACTTTTGTTAATATAAATGGGTTACAAGCAAGATAATATTTTTTATTGGGGAAAATAACACAATATAACTGTACAAGACAAGAGATGCTTTATGTCAACAGACCAATAAAGTTTACTTAGGTAGTGTAAAGTGACGAGAAGGCTTCACTTTTTAAACTACAGAAATGTCTACATCATTGAATCAGGTTATCACTTTGAGTTTTATACAATTGCATGTTATTTTGTGTAGGAGAAACTTTTATTAAATATATCAATATAAAACAGAAGAAGCAAAGGCATGTTCCATTGCGTGTAGGCAAAACAATAATGCATCCATTGTAATAAGTGATGAACAAGGCATAGATAAACACTAATAGGTGCATATAAATAATGACACATAGATCCCAGCCTTGACATTGAAATTCCAAACCTCTAAGATGATACATTGTGTAGTTTTTGGTGTTTGTCGTTGAATAGGTTTAGGCTTTGCTGTTCCTTTTTGATTTGGTTAATGGCCCACATAATGGATTCTTTGCTCTGTCGTAAATACACAAATTAACTATTTTCTGGAGGGTTGTGCTTTCACACGCATGAAAACAAACAAAATAAATAGGTTTGCAGACAAAAGCGTGAAGTCAAACTGCCGTGACTGCGATCATAGTGCTAACCACACATATGAAAATACGTGAACTCGTAATAAGCGTTCCATTTGAAAAACACAACAACAAACATAAAACCCATGATAATGTCGTCATAACAATGCACCAAATATGGCGCAAGAGCTTTATTCAGGTTCAAGTTCATTAATACGTTCAATACAAAAATGTGAACAAAAGGTATAAACTGATAGAATCATAATTCATAGGTAAATTAACCTTTAAGAACTTCGATGAATTAAATATTTTTAAATCTTCGGTTTCACTCATTATCTTTTTAATATGAGTTGTATGACATGTATTAGGTACAATATAATGCAGCAGTTGCTTCCTTTGGTTTATACAGTAAAAACAATTACAACTAATAATGAAATTTATCACCACTACCATTTGTAAAAAATAGCATTTTTCGACTGTGCGGTGATGATTACAAATTCGAAATATATTCGGTAAGGGAAATCAAAAATGGGTACACGATATAAATAGTTTTTAATCTAAACAAATCCTTAAACTTTATGCAGACAGTTGTACCTTTGATCAATAAATAAAACATGGGCTCGTGCCGAACATATTGTTGATAAACACGAAACCAATAAACTGACATTTTCACCAAACATAAACAACACCCACGCATCCTTCACGAAAAAAATCCGATTATGCATACATATGTGGCCCCAGCCCACAGGGTTCGGTATGAAACAATAATACAAGTGATGAATTTTGTTTTCACTACCGAGCATTGAACTGTCGTGTACAGCTGCGATACGACGGCCATGATGTACGGACGCTATTTCGTAAATTTTGCGGATTTGACGTTTATCTTCATCCTTAGACGATTATTCGTATATAAGTCGTTGTTTAAGATATATGAAATATGTTTACTCTCATTTTCTCGATTCTGCGCTCAAGTGGTGGCAAATAAGGCAGGCAAACAGTGAACATTTTTAAGATTTCCATGCGGCATTCTTGAAACCAGAACACGTAGACCAAAGGGTCTAGTATACAATTCACCGTCGCGATGATATCCATACCAAATCTCAGTGCGAGGAACGACAGATTTAGAAACATTAACAATAAGTACCAAAGTGACGTAAAAATAATGATTAGTAAATACAAAAACACTGCTGAAGTCGCTTTATATTGTTTCACTGACACATGTTTTCTCCTCGACAGTTTCACTTCGCTTTTTATTATTTTAAATATTTTTATGTAGCATATTATCGATATGAAAATGGTGACTGCAATTATGGCAGTGTACATGTTGTTTGGTGCTTTGTAACACTTGATGTCAGTTACGTCGTACAATGAAAAATCTTCTGTTTTTATAAAGCAAGCCAGAATCCGGAGACCGAAATAAACGAGCGTCCCTGTTATCCACACGCAGTAGGCAATCGTTTTCACCAGTTTTGAAGATACGCGGCGGAGATAAAAGTTCGGATCATAGAAAAGGATCAATCGCTCCAGCACCATCATTGCCACCGTCATATACGATAGAAACATACCGTTTACTGACGTTACCTGCACGAGGATGTTCATCGAGTCATTGGACATAAACTTTCGCAATGAGAACCCACCGGCAGCAATAATGTCTTGTATTATAAGCCCATTAGAAAGAAATCTGAAAAAAAAAACTGACAATTAATTTAAGCTTTGTGCACGCATAGCAAAATCAAGAGTAATAGTTAGAAATTTAATAAACAGGTAGGATTTTCAAAAATCTATTATGGGTTGCATGGGCAGTAATTTTGCACCATTCACAACATATTACTTTGAATTATGCTATAAGAGGGAGTTTATGCCCTTTTGTCTAAAGAAAACAACTATATTTAATTAAAAACTTCAACAAAGCCAGAATACTCTATATATTGATGTAATTATCTTAGGAAACCCATATTTTGGTAATATATTAACACGATTTATTCCAGAGAACTTACAATAAATACATATATTTCTTCAGGTACTGATATTTTGATTTTGGATTTTATACCTGACGATTGCAAATAAACAGAGATCAAACTAGTCTTAATTATAAGCCTTATTTTTCTTTTGACACTGTTAATTTATTTGTACACAATCCTGTCCAATAAGAAAAGTAAAACTAACATACATAAGTACATGTGGTATATGTGTACATAGTTTCGTACTTACTGATAACTGTTCTTCTCATTGTCTTAACAAAAGATTCTAGTACATTCTAGAAAATGATTCATAAATACATGCCTTCTTTGGAGTTTTAAAGTAGTATTAATGCTGAATGGAGAAAATGATCAGGTATTTGCAAAGTCTGAAAAGACAATGACACTTCATTCTTTTTTTTTTAAATCAAACATCTCTAAAATGTCGCCATGTGTATTCAAATTACGTTATGTGTGAAAATCTCTTTCGATTTTGTTTCCATGTTTTGTATTGATACTGTATGAAGTTTGAAAAGAGAGAACCGGTTTGTTGCATTTCTAATGTAATATAAACGCGTTCTTTAATGATAATGAAATTTTTGATATTTATTTTTGTAACATTTGTAAGATTAAGTATACTTTAAATATAAGTAATTATTACACGCGTTACTTGTTAAATTATTAATAATTGTTCACAAACCTCATTTGTTGGGTTTGCCTAAATTCTTAAAATAGATGTTTAGTTGATTGCGAAAGTTACATATGTTTGCATGTAAAATTTAATATTTCTAATACAACCTTATCATTATCCCGACTCAATTTGTTTTTTGTTAAGGCCAAATGCATTGTAAATGTATTTTGATATCGTAACAAACAAAACCTTATTAAAAGCTTTCTATAATGCATCTTATTATTCACGGACTGTTCGAAACTGTAATATTTTGTTAACATAATAACAGTCTAAGGTCAGCAATTGAAAGAAACAATAAATACTATACACAGATAATAACCATGTGTACACCTACCGCGCTGTTTCCGGCGTTTTTCGAGTTCGATTTAGGGCTACGATTCCTAGAATCCCGAATGCCACGAATGGAGCATTTAAACACGCAAAGCCGACTTTGATCCACATGTCGTAGTTGTCAAAGCTGTTTGATGGCATTTTAAAAACAAAAACAAACCATAACACCAATCTCGAGTTGCTGACTACGCTGCCAAGCCACAGTGATTATTGAGTTATGCACCTTGCTGCGAAGACAGATATATGTGTTTCACTCGGCATTCGATGACGCGTTTTGCCGCATGTGAGATATTGTACTGTTGTTGTCTTACTATTAGTAGTATTATTGACTTTTGTGAGGACCGCTTCATGCTATGGACAGAGGAGGTAATCACGTGACACACAAAATGGCGACGTCCATGCCGAGACAGGTATTTTTCGCCGTTTTATAACCTTCATTTCCTTTATAACTTTGTTAATGCCGCATACTTTCAGCCATATCAGCAAGAAAGTCATTTGCTTTTATTTCATATCAATATTTGCTCTATATCTCGACTTCACTCGATGCGAAATTTCTTAGCGGGATGAACTTATTACAGCTCCACAAAGAAAATTCGCATCGAGTTAAGTTTAGATATAAGGCGAATTTTAAAACGAAAAAGACGCTAATCGCTTTCTTGCTGATATGGCTGAAAAGTAAGCGGTGTTTTAACAATTAATACAAGTAATAAAGAGTAAAACACGGCGAAAAATACCTGTCTAGGCGTGGAGGTTACCAGCTTGTTTGTCACGTGATTACCCCCTCTAATGGATGCCAACAATGCTGTCATAGTTCAATTATTTTTTTGTGGATGAAATATATTTACGATCGTTTTTAAATCTAGTTTTTTTGTGGAGATACAACGCTTACTTGATAGTTTTATATGTTTAATAGATGGACCATGAATCTTTGTTTACTAATAACTTTAAAACATATCCTCTTATCGTTTTAAGATATTTCCAGTTGATGATAGTACACTAAAATTGTATAAAAGCCGTGGAATCGTCTCAATCGGTTTATATAATTTTCGGCGTTTGAAATGAATTGAATGATACGAAAATTACTTTCCCTTTAGAGTGTATTTGCCGCTAGGGGCGCTATAGAGGCACGAGGGTATTCATGCATGGTTTAACAGTGGTCAGTTTTTGTCATTCAGTCTTGGGAACTCAAATGGTGTACATGTTATTTTATCGGTTACGGTTTACAAAATGGATGACACGGACCGAACCACGTTTTACAATTTTAAACAAATTAATAACAATTTGAAGGACATTTTGTTTGAATTAAAGTTGTGATTATAACAAAACAGGAAACGTGATTGAACTGTTAAACTATTTGGTTTGTGTTGTCAGTTTACCGTTTTGAGCTTTTGTTCTTTTTTTACTAGACCTCTTAACAAAAAGAAGGCCATAGAGTCGAATTTGAAGAGGAAAGAGTCAGCCGTCCTATATGGAGACTCAGACGCACTCCTCCATTTGCTTGAGATAAGAGAGGGATGACTGGGGTTTGGTTGGAAAGTATTTGAAATGTTGTAAAGCAAAGAGGGCCATTTAGATGCTGATGTTTTTTGCGTCAGGGCATAGTGCTATTCTTTTAAGATACTTAAGTAAATTTTCGTGTCCAACATATACAGGTATTGATGCACTTACATTTGCCTGGAGCATGTTTTTGGACAGTATATTCCTCCCTTTATCTTATTCCCAGTGTTTTGAGTAAAATTGCGTATTTTTAAGCGAAAAGTGTTTTGGTTGTGCCAGAACGGAGATCGGCTAGTTTTTGGCCACTAATATATGAGAATTCTGGCGAGTTCAGAGCATTTGTTAAAAATAAAATATTTTTTAGCTACAAATAAAGAGTTGTATACACCATGCAGAAATGGTGTTGGCATATTTGGTACAGAAAACCTGTCGTTTAGAATGATAGCTTTTCATTGAGTTTAACAGGTTTAATTCGCAAAGTGTTATTTACCGAGGAAGGTAATATCGGTTATCATAAAAATAATATGATGGTTAAGGCGATTGCCTAAATGAATAATGCTGTTTTTAAGCCCTCGATTTAAAGAAGGGAGATTACTCGTAAATGAGTATGCGTTGATGTGAACAGCGGTCATGGCGTTTGCCTTAATAGAAGCCACAGTTGCTTGTTTCACACCTGGAGGCCGTTTCAACAGTATTTACGATTTTTATACGATCGTAAATTTTGTATCGAGATTAATGTTGTCGTTTACGATTGTACATAAACTCCGTTTCATCAACAAAATCGTAAACTAACCATACATAAAATACGACAACATAAATATACGTTTTTGTATCCGATAAAACTCATTTATACAGCGACGTTGGTCGAGTGAGTCTGCGAATGATGGTTATGTTAAGGATTCTGTAGATAACAGTCGTATGATGTCTAAGTGTTTAAGCTTGTAACTGTATATGTAAACATAAAGAAAAAACTTTTTTTTTTTTATAAATTGCATTGTTTGACAAGTATTTAATATCTAGTGGCCCGCTCTTTTAATTCAGCCGTTGTGGAAGTCCCAGCGGCTAGAACCAACAAACAGAGTTGTGTTTATTTGTTATATCGGAGGGGTGTAAGGGAATAAGCAAATGTGTTGGGCGCGTGTCCAAGTATGGGTAATTCTTCATCAAATACAAACTGATGTTGGACGTTTTCTAATTCCCATAGTGAATAAACACTATTAATATTTAATTTATAAGTATGTGGTGCAAAAACTGACAGCTTGTAGCGGTAAAATGTTATTGTTATGGAATCAAATAGAACTGTATTGCTTAACACGCTTAAAACATCACAATATGAATCTCGTGCAAGTCGCATATTTGGGTTACGTTTTAATTGTATATTTACAAACAATGTAGTGCTTTTTTTAAACGGAAAATGTCAGCATATTTTCAGCATAAATCTGTGGTTATCTGTTATTTGTTAATTGTCTAAGAAATAAGCACAGATATTCACTGTTCACTGTTGGAAATTTTGAAAATCCAATTATTAACTAAATGTCGTATGTGTTTGTATTTGCAAGATCCTTATTAATGTGAATGCATGTACTTTTCAACAGACAAGAGTGTTTTCCATTAGATTATTTTCCTTTGAAATACCATACATCTCTCAAGATTCTTTTCCTAAGTACGTGTGATTTATAACATTATACAATAAAATTGGAATATATATAAAACATAGAATAGCTTCATAATGAGTTTTTTCCTAAAGGAACAACAGTTACACCGAGTGTCATATTGTTTTCAAGTACTTATGTTAAAATCTTTCTTTTTTCGTTGCTTATTTGTTTATAGTTCTTCACATGTGTGGCCAGATTTAAAAACAAAAATGTGTTTGCGTATGCAGGTTGAGTTTATAACTGTCATGTCTGGAAAACTGCAACAGATACATTAAGATACTGGGTAAGTGTTTTATACAGACAAGTTTAGTGAGTGAGGCTTCAAAAAAAAAAAGCCACCAGCCTTGGCAAGTGGTTCAGGTGTTCGTGCAGAGCTAATTAAACTTATCTTTGTTCAACGTTTTCATGGTATTCCATTCATCTGATCAATTAAGCATTTTTTCATCTTCATTAAAAAAACTACTAAACATAACAAATTGCTGAAAACAACACTGAAACATAAAGGTCATTCTTTTATTTTAATATTTTGATTCCGTTGTGTCTTTCTCTGACTGTATACTTCTATAATTAAGTGACAATGTATTTTCTTACAAACCTTCAGAATTGTAATTGTCATCATACTTACATTCATTTCTCGTTATTTCTGAATTTTTAGTTTATGTTTTCTTAGGTTGTGAACTATTGATTAGAAAAATATCCGATTTTCTAGCCAATTAGTTTGTCCTTGTCATTTATTCTCAGCTAATTGGGAAGGAATATTACTTGTAATTTTTCTCAAAATGTTGCCACTTTTATAAATGCTGGAATAATTATGAAACTGCTTGAAGGCACGATTTATTCCATTTATTCCGGTACATTATGATACTGTTTGACATCTGGTCATATTCATGAATGCAGAACTAATTTGCTCCCTTACTGACATAAGAGAACTAGACAAAGACAATAAATTAAAGATTCGTCTTCTGTAACCGAGCTGATCGAACGAAGGTTCGACTAAAATGTGTTTGTTAGTAGCTTATACATACCTTTACATTTACATTTGTTTTATAAATGGGCGTAGTTAATATTTATTATTTGTATCCAGTGTTTTGATATTGTATGGTTTCTTATGGCACTTTTATTTCGTTTAGGATCTCATAATTGTTACTCATTTTTTTATTGAAGCACACACTATGAATATGGCCCATGGATTACTATTTGATCACATCATTGGCATGTTGTAACATTAGTTCGACAGGTGGATTCATAATAGTATCTGAGAGAAAATCACTTTTCTATTTTTAATTAAAATAAGTATATAGTAAAGTATGTTTTTCATTTTTTGTAAATAATTTATTTTTATTTGGGTCCTTTGACATTTTTTAACATGCTTACATGAACCTGCTTTCATCGTGTTAAACACTTAATTCTCATTTTATATCAAATTTCCTAACACCTTTCATTTACGTTTTGTACCTGGTATAGAATAGTTATGTGTCACATTTATGTTATTTTTAATATGTGTCATGTATTAACTGTATCGATGTTGCAAAGTTGTATGCTTACTAAATAACTTCTTATATACTAGTATGGTGCTTAATTGGTTCAATTATACATTGAACACACCAAATGTAATAACAAACAGTGGTTATACGCACTGGTATTTTTTTTTCGTTTGTGGTGCTCTCAATATACGTCTGCATGTATTTTAGAACTTATGATGTTTACCAAGCCCCAAATGGCTTGTGTTTAAAAGGCCCTTTTACAAATTTGGTTATAGGTAAATATAAAAATCGGGACTTAATCATGGAAAAAAAAACGTTGGCAAAAATTGTATATTGTTGGTATATGTTTGGTGGATAATGATCAAAATATGATTTTTTTCTTTCAAAGTTATGGTAATGACACGATCGCCGATTGGCTTATGGTGAAACGCCCGGTTATCATTTTGTTGCTATAATACATCAATATCAGAATAATGGTAGATACGCCGTTCCCGGGTCTCTACTGAAACCGAGATGAAATCCCGGAAGAACACAAGGGTGAGTATATAATGGTGGTTGGTTGGTTTATGGTTGATTGTGATGCACTCAAGTGTTTTTTACGTTTTCTAATATTTTGTTTCAACGATCGCCCATATGCTTATGGTGAAAAGCTTGGTATTTAATTTTGGCTATATGTAAATAAAATATAGGCTCTTGGTAGATCTCTACTGGAATCGGGACCAGGAGTGTTTTTGTTATATTTCATATCATCACTTCGCTGTGGTATTACTCCTTACATTTACAAACTGTATTATATGATATATTGTTAAAACAAATTGCGTAAGTTATTATATTACAAAATAACATAAAATATAAAAGCTGGTAGTCTTAAACATTATATTTATCTGGTATTTTAGGTAACGTCAGGAACGTCTGGATTATTGGATCATCGATAATAAGGGATGCCTATCACAGGGCAGTAGGCAGAGAAGACGGTACTGATCTAGGCTTACAGGATTTAGAATTAATTATTATTTTAAAATAAGTTGAATTACACGTATTATGTACAACATGATGCAGCAGTTTCTTCCTGTTGTTCATAAATTAAGAAAACTAACATCTTATAATAAAAAAAATCGCCAATATCATGTGTAAACCATAGAATGCATATTATTTCATTTCTTTTGGTATTTAGCAATCGGCATTTTACGACTGTACGGTGATGATTACACATTCGAAATTGTATTCGGTAAAGCAAATCAAAATCGGGTACACGATCGGAATAATTGTTTAATCCAAATGAATCCCTTAACATTATACAGTTGTATATTTGATCAATAAATAAAACATGGACTCGTGTCGAACATATCGTAGATAAACACGAAACCAATAAACTGACATTTTCACCAAAAATAACAACACCAACGCATCCTTCGAGAAAATAACCCGATGATGCATACATATATTACCTTAGCCCACAGGGTTTAGTATGAAACAATAATAGAAGTGAAGCTTTTTGTTTTCAAGACCGAGCACTGAACTGTTGCATACATCTGTGATACGACAACCATGATTTACGAACGCTATTTCGTATTTTTTTTGCGGAATTGAAGTATCTCTTCATTTGTAGACGATTATTCGTAGATAAGTCGTTGTTCAAGATATATGAAATATGTCTAATCTCATTTTCTCGATTCTGCGCTCTCGTGACGGCAAATAAGGCAGGCAAAGTGTGAACATTTTTAAGATTTTCATGCGACATTCTTGAAACCAGACCACGTAGACCAAAGGGTATAGTATACAATTCACCGTCGCGATGATATCCGTACCAAACGAAAGATTTAGAAACGCTAACAATAAGTACCAAAGTGACGTCAAAATAATAATTATTAAATACAAAAACACCGCTGAAGTCGCTTTATATTGTTTCACTGACACATGTTTTCTCCTTGACAGTTTCACTTCGCTTTTTATTATTGTAAATATTTTTATGTAGCATATTATCGATATGAAAATGGTGACTACAATTACGGCAGTGTACATAGTGTTTGGTAGTTTGATAGTACTTGATGTCAATTACGTTGTACAATGAAAAATGTTCTGTTAGTAAAAAAACATACCAGAACCCGTAGACTCAAATATAGACTCAAATATACGAGCGTTGCTGATATCCACACGCAGTGGGCAATCGTTTTAACCCGTTTTGTAGATACGCGGCGGAGATAAAAGTTCGGATTATAGAAAAGGATCAATCGCTCCAGTACCATCATTCCCACCGTCAGATAAGATAGAAACAAACCGTTTGTTGACGTCACCTGCACGAGGATGTTCATCGTGTCATTGGACATAAACTTTCGCAATGAGAACCAATGGCAGCAATAATGTTTTGTATTATAAGCCCATTAGAAAGAAATCTGAAAAACAAAACCGGCAATAACTTAAAGCGTTATGCAGGCATAGCAAACTCAAGAGTAATTGTAAGAAATTAATGAACATGTAAAAGTTTCAAAAATCTATAATGGGTTCAATGGGCAGTAAATGTGCCTCACTCACAACATAGTAATTTAAGTTATGCTATGAATAGAAGTATATGCTCTTTCGTCTAAAAAAAGGCAACAACATAAAATTCAAAACTTCAACTTCAACTTTTTGGAATTTTTCGTATAAATGATGTCTCTTCTTAGCGAAAATCCAGTTTAGGCGGAAAGTGTCGTCCCGGATTAGCCTGTGCGGACTGCACAGGCTAATCTGGGATGACACTTTACGCACATGCATTTTGTCCAGTTTTCTCAGAACACGACACATATTGTTTTCATGTACTTTTGTTACAATCTTTCTTTTTTCATTGCTTTTTCAAACAATGGTTCTTTGCATAATTGGTACTATTTTCAAAACAATGTGTTTGCGTATGCAATTCCAATTTAAAGGTTTAGTTTATTTCTTTTATGTATGGAAAAGTGCATCAGATACATTTATATACTAGGTTAGTGTTTAATACTGATATGTTTAGTGAGTCAGGCTTAGAAAAACTAAGTCACCAGTATTCGCAAATGGTTCCGGTTTTCGTGCAAAGCTCAATAAACGTATCTCTTCTCAATTTTTTCCTGGTATTCTATTCATCTAATATTTTTTGCATTTTTCCATCTTCATTACAAAACTAAACATAAAAAAACGGCTGAAAACAACACTGCATCCTTATCGTCATCAATATATTTTGATATTTTGTCTCCGTTGTGTCTTTCTCTAACAGCATACGTGTATAATTAAGTGCTGACAATGCATTTGCGTTCAAAGCTTAATAATTGTTATTGTAATTATAATTACATTCATTTCCCGCTATTTCTGATTTTTTAGTTTCTGTGGTCTTAGGTTTTGTATTATTGATTAGCAAAACACCAGATTGTCTAGACAATAATGTTTGTCTTTGACATTAAATATCAGCTAATTGGGTAGGAATGTAAATTGTATTTTTTTCTCAAAAGGTTTCCACATCTATAAATGCTGGAATTATAATGAAATTGCTTGAAGGCATCTTGGAGATGTATTAGAAGAAAGACATTTACTTAAATTGCCCTCTGTTTTCTGGGAAATCTGTGTAATAAAACTGCCTTGACATTTAAATGCCAAACCTAGATGCTAGAGAATTAAAAGTTTAGTTAAACTTTTTTGATGTTTATAGTTGAATAAATAACTTGTATTCTCGTAAGAATCTTATTCAATGCAGAAATACAAAAGCTATTTTTCTTGGGAAACGTCCAAACCCATTCTTTCTGCAATGCTATGGCATCACACATTCTACCTAGTCTACTGTAACACTTCGACGTCAAACTGACGTGAGTCTAATAATATTGCTGACTTTCACATATGAAAAACAAAATGAAATCGTTATAAGCGTTCCATTTGAAAAATCAAGAAAAAAAACATACAATCCATGATTATGTCGTCATTACATTCCAAAAGTAATGGCTCAAGAGCTTGATTCAGGTTCAATTTTATTTATTTGTTTAATACAAAAATGTGAACAAGATTTATAAAGTGGTGGACTGAAAATTCATAGGTCAAGCGGTATAGGTTAATGCATAATTTTTAAATAAAAAGCAATGCGAATTGCTTTCAGTTAATTTACAAATGTCTTGTTGACATTAAAGGGTAAAATGCTTCGGTTCATTAATTATTCTATTAAAATAAGTTGCATGACATGTATAAGGTATAATATGATGCAGCAGTTTCTTCATTTGGTTTATAAAGTAAGAAAGTTAAAATCTAATAATTTGTAAACCATAAATAGTATTGCTTGTTCTTTTATTTATTTCGGTATTTAGCAATCGGCCATTTGCGACTGTACGGTGATGATTACACATTCGAAATTGTATACTGTAAGTCAAATAAAACCCGGGTACACGATCGAAATAGTTATTTAATCGTAATGAATCCTTAAACAGTGTACAGTTATACATTTGATCAATAACTAAAACATGGGCTCGTGCCGAACATATACTAGATAAATACAAAAACCAACACACTTTCACAAAACATAAAGAACACCGAAAATAATCCGATGATGCGTACATCTATTACCTCAACCCACAGGTTTTGGTGTGACACATGAATAAAAGTGATGTATTTTGTTATTACGAACGAGCACTGAACTGTCGCATACAGCTGTGACAGGACGTCTATGGTTTACGATTGCTAGTTCGTACATTTTTCGGAATTGATGTATCTCTTCAGCCGTAGACGATGAGTCGTAGATAAGTCGTTGTTTAAGATATATGGAATATGTCTAATCTCATTTTCTCGATTCTGCGGTCTAGTGACGGCAAATAAGGCACGCAAAGTGTGAACATTTTTAAGATTTCCATGCGACATTCTTGGAACCAGAACACGTAGACCAACGTATCTAGTATACAGTTCACCGTCGCGATGATATCCACACCAAATCGCAGTTCTACGAACGAAAGATTTAGATTCATTAGCAATAAGTACCAAAGTGACGTCAAAATAATGATGAGTAAATTCACGAACACTGCAGAAGTCGCTTTATATTGTTTCACTGACAGATGTTTTCTCCTCGATAATTTCACTTCGCCTTTTATTATTATAAATATTTTGATGTAGCATATTATCGATATGAAAATGGTGACTGCAATTACGGCAGTGTACATATTATTTGGTAGTTTGTTACACTTAACAGCTACATCGTACAATGAAAAATCTTCTGTTTGTAAAAAACATACCAGAACCCGTATACTTAAATATACGAGCGTTCCTGTTATCCACACGCAGTAGGCAATCGTTTTAACCAGTCTTAAAGATACACGGCGGAGATAAAAGTTCGGATCATAGAAAAGGATCAATCGCTCCAGTACCATCATTCCCACTGTCAGATACGATAGAAATATACCGTTTTTAGACATCACTTGCAAGAGGATGTTCATCGTGTCATTGGACATAAACTTTCGAAGTGAGAACCCACCGGCAGCAATAATGTCTTGCACTATAAGTCCAGTAGAAAGAAACCTGAAAAAGCAAACTGGCTATTAATTTAAGCTTGTGACGTAACTTCACCAGCTGCATTATAGAATGAAGTAACTTTATCAAGAGCTATATTAATATTTTCATCTATAAGGTTAATTACTGCTTGGCCGTTTTAATCAAACAAACTTTTTATGCATCTAGAAAGACATGTTTAAATTTACTCTTCCATTTATACTTTCTAAAATTTGATAATTTACCTAGATTATTACTGACAACATTTCTATCATCAATATCCTCCATATTCATCTGACATGTAAATGGAACTTTAGAATTAATTAATATGATCGAACAATATTAACGAACAATTCAGATGATGCTTTACAAACATCACCATCATCATATATAATATATACAATCTCTTGTTCTTGCATTACAAACATCACCAGCTAAAAATATCAATGCGTTTGGTAAAGGAGTGTTCCAAAAACTCTTCCAAATTAGCGAATACATTCGATATACCATTCGTATCATTTGGTGAATCATATTAAGGCGATCCTGCTGATTAAACGTTTGAAAAATAAAAGGTAATATCATTTGATTTGAATATACAAAGACCTAGCTCTTTGGAATATAAATGAACATTTGAAATATAATACCAAAGAGCTATCCATATACAAAGATAAGCGTCATCGGGTTATCGCGGACTTTCGCCCGGAGACGAGATTTCAGTCACGTGACCAATGNCTACGCCTGTAGCAATATGAAAATGAAACAAAATAAGTCCAAAATTAACTTAAACTATCCACACATATTAAAGTTATACAAAAAGGCGTCCAAGATATTTTTGAAGTCTTCCCTTCCTTATGTGTAAATGCCCGAGACATTTAAGTACCGGTATATGTCTTACAAGAAGAGATATTCAAGTGGGTACTAAATATAGTGCTATGAGTTTAGTCTACGCCTGTAGCAATATAAAAATGAAACAAAATAAATCCAAAATTAACCCAATCTATCCATAAATAGCAAAGTTATACAAAAAGGCGTCCAAGCTATTTTTAAAGTCTTCCCTTCTCAATGTGTCAATGTCCGAAACATTTAAGTCTGTGTCTTACAAGAAGAGATATTCAAGTCGATACTACATATAGTGCTATGAATTTAGTCTACCCCTGTAGCAATATGAAAATGAAACGAAATAAGTCCAAAATTAACCAAATCTATCCATAAATAGCATAGTTATAGAAAAAGACGTCAAATATATTTTTAAAGTATTCGAACGCCTTTTTGCATGCAAAACTGCAACCGCAAAAAACTTTCAATATAGCGATATAATAACCAAATTATCTGCAAAGTTAATTCGTTATTGCATAAGTTATTGCCGTTTCCACTTATTGATACAATACAGAGATAGGTGGTTAATTGATATTCGATAATACTACCCTTAAATTCAATAAAGACAGGTGTGAAAACGATAACGATGAAGGCAATTATTTTACACAATTCGGCTTCAAAAAGACGTCTGCTCGATTGATGTCACGTGATATAGATCTCGGTTCCGCCGCTTGAATTTCCGATACTTTCTATTGGTCTGAATGGATGTTTCCAATCTTTGTATATTGATAGGTCTTTGATAATACAATACAGTCGGAAAATGCGTTCATAATACGGGACACAATATTAAATTTCTTTAAATGGCTCCTTACAAAAGCACACACCCTGCCAATATTTCGAAAACAATTTAAACATAAATGTCTTACATGATCGTAACTTATAAACGAGTCAAATAGCCTATAACATTATCTGATATGTTTACCCTATGTTTCACATAAATTTACCATATCAAAGGACATTCAAAGTGATTTAAATTCTGCATTATTAACATGCCATTTAAACCAGCAACATGCCAACTAACAAAACTAAAACTAAACTGTCTTTCATTACTATTTACAATATGTGCATGACCTCGGCCGTTTTCTTAGTCCTTTAGAAACACAGTATATAACAATGACCTTACACTAGATCCATGCACAAATGACAAAGATATTTTGATACCCTGTATTATTATCCAACCATCGCATAGTAACAACAGAAAACACTGCATTTTGTGTGCAAAAGGAGCGTGGTAAAGTGTAACGTTTTAGATAAAATATAATATATACTTCAACGATATCTATATAGCGGTTTAAGCGTTTTGTGGCCAACCCAGACTTTGCTTAATCATACTCGATTTTGTTTATAGTTGGTGTCCAATGTACTTATATCATACATTATTTCGTTTCAGCTCACATGGCGAGTGGACTGAAAGTCATACACATTTTTAAAAATTACAATTTAGAACATTCAATTGCCTTCTGTGCAGCGTGTACATGACCTTAAAACTGTAGCACGTAAAAAGTAGCCAACGCTTTCTATTAGGTACGCATCTTGCTTTTCACGGACTGTCCGAAATTTGTAATATCTTTAAAACCAAACCAACAGACTAAGCTTAGTATTGAAAGTACTAATAAATCATGTATACACCTACCGTGCTGTTTCCGGCGTTTTTCGAGTCCGATTAAGAGCTACGATTCCCAGAATTCCAAAGGCCACGAATGGAGCATTAAAACACGCAAAGCCGACTTTGATCCCCACGTCGTAGTTGTCGAAGCTGTTCGATGGCATTTTGAAAACAAAACTATAACACCAATCTCGAGTAGCCGACTACGATGAAAGGCCACAGTGGTTATTGAATTTATTGTATATACCTTCATGCAAAGAAAGATATTTGTTTCGCTCGCTCGACATCGGATAACGTGTTTTGTCGCATATGAGACAGCCATCGGAAATGAGTGTTCTTATCCCTGAATACGATTGTGAGTGTATTTCGTGTGGTGAAAATAATTTAAAAAAAAGATAAGACAAACAGCTTGGACCCATGTTTACTAGAAAATTCATATATCGCGCTAAAAAGTTGTTTTTATTAAGCAGGCTCAAAGTCAGGACTCACGCTGTCGTTCGCCATTTAAGCCATTTGCGAAAATATTGAAAATTTGGATTAAAATTCTCATTTCCGAAAATACTAAAATCTCGTAAAATGTTCGAAGTTAACGTCCGCCGTTTTAACCCGGTCTAGTTTACTATGGTGTTTTGTTGTTGATTTTCGGTGTACCTTTCTAATCCAGGTTTTCACCTTAATTGACCTTTCCCAAGAGTCAATAAAATAATGAAGAAATGTCCCACCAATTATCCCAAATGAATAACTGGGATGTTCGCATTTTTTAAAAAAAAACATGTACTAAGTAAAATAGAAAACTGTATGTCTTCAAAAAAGAGTTACATTATAATCTGAAATAACTGGTTGACTATCTTTGTTGCGTAGTAAAGCATAACGAATGTACTCAATTGGTGNACAAATGTTCATTGAAAATAAACACAATTTTATTTTACATTTATCTTGCCTATTTAGAGAATGTATTATATGTGTTCATATATTTGCTGGCATGTGTATCACAGTTACGTTAAAGTGATTTAAAGAATATTGAAACAAATATTCAAAGATTGACATAAAACTATTCATGTAGTGATTGTAAGAGAAGATTTAGTTAAACTACTGTTTACTGACGACTTTACGGATTTGTAACGCAACGTTAACATCGTATCGATCCTGATTTTACATCGTTGACATTACCAAATCGTCGCTGTCGTTCTCCAACCTCGTAGCTTCAAAATTTTCATTTTTTGTTTCGTCTTTTCCGAATATATGAAGTCTGGCGCGTGTTTTGGGCTATATCTCGTAGCTCTACGCCAATCAGAGCCCATGAATGTTTCAAAGCTACGTCCTTTTATCCTGACAAATTGTGATGCAGCTTTTATTGCTACGTCATTTCACCTATAGGTACGTCATTTCGTACATTCGAATTGTCGTACCTCATAAAAAATGACAAAACTATGGTGACGAAATATCGTAGCTACCATATCGTAGCTACCATTTCTGAATATCAGTATGTTTAACGCGTCTACGGCTTATACCGTATTTTGCAGCTTCATTTGTTTGGTATTTTTACAGAATTTCAATTTCTAAAACATCGTTATAAAAAAATGTGACGTTTTTTTCTCTCTCCTGAAAAGTTGGCATTTTGTAGCTTCGAGGTTTGAGAACGACAGATACGCAATGCTAATTGGAAACTACAAGTCTGTATACATAGTTCCATGTCAGTGTGTGGACATGTTTACAACGTGTGAAATACACGAGGCAAAACTTGTGTAGTTGTTATGATTCGTAACGGTCAGGTATAGAGTAGCGAATAAAAATGTATATTCATGTACTTGTTATAACTTCGAACGCAGCTTTAAAATCTGTTTTACGATCAACAGCGATACAGCTGTACATTTCTTTAAATCCCATATCAAAAAGAACCGTTATATTCTTGAAAAATTGAATATACATTTTTGGTGGATAATAGCGAACAAAAAACCTATATGCATGTACTTGGTATAACTTCGACCCTAGGCATAAAATCTGTTTAACGAGCAACTGCTTACACATGTTGAAATCCAATATGAAATAAGAGCCGTTATATTATTGAAAAATTTAATATATCTTTCGGTTGATAAAGGAGTGCATTCATTCGAATCAATTATCGGTTTTTCGCGTAAAATAAACCTTTTCAACAGTTTATCGGAGTATTCATTTCATAACATGTTCATGGAAAGAGTTTGTCCAATCAAAAGTCCCCTACAAGGAAGTATTAATATGTTTATGTCAGAAAGTAGACTTAAACGTGTGCGTATTTTTGTCTGTTATCCCATTATAATTTTTACCTTCGCGCTAAATATACGGCTTTTGACAATAACTGAACGTTTGGGTACTTAGATTAATTTTTGGCTCTCTTAATCAGCAGACAATCAATTGCATTAATCAATATCCGGTGTATTAAGCGACATTTTAAATTACTTACATTATGGCCGCGTCGATGGGCATTGAACTACTAATTGGCAAAAGCTAGATACATTTTCTAAATGATTAAAAACTGGATAAGTGAAGTGTTGTAAGAAAGTAAACTACGCAAATGATATAACGTTTAATAGTAGGTGGTACCATTTTGCGGTAGAATACGTTTATTGTCAGCTGCGTTGAAAGTCCTGAAATGAAAGTTGGAAAAGAAATTGTCAGTGGGAATGGAAATTTGGTTAAAGCTTACCTTCCATCATCATGGTACGTTATAATCATCATCTTTTCCGCGGAACACTGCAAAATGCATACTTGTGTTTCATAGGTATGATGTTTTTGAAATAATTCTTTAACCACCCAGACGGGAATGGTACTTGTATAAAGACAAAATAGATAATTAAGCAGAATGATTATGTTAATGACATGTTAGTTATAATAATAAGTTTACTTTATTGTAGCTAGATTTCCCAAAACGTTAAGACTTAATGAGGCACTTTCGGGTCGGTTAACTGAGAAGAATCTGTACATGGTATCTGAAGAGATAATTTTAACGCTCCCTCAGTGCCGGTGGGGATCAAACTTTGATCTTCTGATAGCTATGTAGACACCATATCAAATCCGCAAAAGTGACATGTTTTATAATTAATAAATAAAATAATTGATAATTCTGTAATTTCCATTGTTACCTATTTCATACTACATTATGTATATCTATTTTTTTTTGTAATAGCCATCTGCATAACAAATTGCGTACGCGTCCTTTTAACTGTCACTTTATTAACTTAATTACATAGCAATGTAGTATTTTAACTTCCCAACTAGAAAAAATCTGGAAAAATTAAAATTAAATTCACATTGTTGTGGTTAACTATAGGCTTTCAATTGTAATTTGAAACCACCCATACACTCATGCAGTTATGTGAAACCACTTTGAATGTATAATTATACATTTAAGGATAACATCCATGGGAAATTCCAATACATCACCTTATCATCTCAAATTCAAAGCATATAATCAAATGATTTTGTAATGCATCTTTACTAGAACAGTTTTTACTTTTTCTGTTTTGATTCACTTTTTTTCGAATTCGTGCATAGATTACTTAACACTAATGAACAGGGATAAATAATGAAACAAAAATATTTACCACACATTGAATAAATTCATTTGATTAATATATCCAACTTAGAGTTCCATAAAGCAGTTCAAATTGGGAAATAAATAAAGGAAAATTTAAGATCACAGTTCAGTTTAGAGTCAGTTTATTGTAAAATCTGCATATTGGCTTTTGACAATATATAAAATATGTGAATGATTATCGTCAAGCCAAATATAAGCACAAAACAAAACAGAATATTTTATTTTGGTTAAAGCGTGTGAATCTTATCGCCATTAACATACATATACAATAACAGCATGCGTTTGACGTAAATACAAAACATTCACACAATATTTCGAAGAAAGTTCAATTAACAAATAAACATGTTTTCGTGATAATGTCACATGGATGCGATAAATACATAGTGACCACACAATGTCAATTGTAGTTTAATTATTTCACAACTATTACATGATTATGTTCGTAATTTCTTTTTGAAAAATATAATTAATTTACACATAAAATAAAGGATTTTACCATCTTTAACATCAGGATCTAAAACGTGTGCCACTTTGTCGTAATAAAATATAAAGCGGCATCATCCAGCACAAACTTGTCATATAATAGGTTTCAATCGTTATGAATTTACGATTTCAAGCGGAACTGTTGGTAGAACTGGTACGTCTATGGCATCGCATACAAAAAGGGTGTAAGCTTTCTTGGTGGAAATCTACAATTACACAATTTGGCGTTGAAATAAGTAGTTTATTTTTGAGCGAATTAACATTTCTTACTCCCTTAATGCATAGGCATAAAACATAGATAATCATATTTGAGGTAGAGTCTTAAATTCATGATTGACTAAAAACATTTTGCAATTTGCATTTCAATCATATACGTACGTGTCAATATCAATTATTGTTTCATTATTCAAACCGTACGGAAATACGTAAACAAATAATTGTGTAATTTAGGATTAACCGTCACATGCATCCTCATTGTCAACGTTCACATTCAGGGTAAGGTTGTTTACAATATAAGGATTTTATCTGCATCTTAAAGGAAGTCGTTCTTCAGAAGTCAGAACGCTGACCTAAAACGCATTGCATAACTCCATGAACAACTTCCCCATGAAATGTGAGTTACATGATATGATCAAGTTTGAATCATTTAAGGTAGTAGCACTCTATTACGACATTTTGATTTTCTGTTCTTTCTTTGCATATTTCTTGTGGTATTCTGCATTGATAATCAAAGTTCAAATACTATTGGAAGAGGTACAATTGATACGAAAAACATTTTCGTATGACAGATGTTTACACATGAATTGACATTGACCGTATTACACAATTCTCTGACAAAAATCAACCCTAGATAGTATTGCGTTACCGACGTTTTTGTCTTATGCATATTTCTAAACGATTATATGTATTAACCACCGCTATAATTAAGCACAACACTTAAACAGCTTTGGACATATATCACAATCGGTTAAAATAGTTTATGAAAAACGACTCGTATTAAAGTTTATTATTTTAATAATCAATACACGTCAAGGTTAACAATAATATCCAGTCATCCATTCATCGCAATACCCAAAGCAGACATTCAATATTTCGCTTTCAGAAAGGTTAACAGCATATGATGGCAGGGTATCTAAATCTACCTGTTCGGTTTGTTTTTATTGATTTTGAGGATACGTCAAGCGTAATATAAAGAATTGGAGTTATTGAAATGCTTATTGAAATGTGGATAAAAGAGGAAGTGATTATATTCACTATTGAATAACGCCGTTGTAACCAAACGTGAATTAGTATTGTGAGTGCTCTTATATTGTTGAAATAAATGGGTAAACTGGAAACTACGAGTCCTTACAATAAGAGACTCGTCGGATTTTGGACGTGTTTAAAAAGAGATAAGCAGATATGGGCTTAAAAGTGGTTCTCAGTTATGTATTGCTGTGTGTGTTTGGGATAACCGCTCTATTGCTCGACAACGACCACTTTGAGGACCTATGCCTTAGAGTCAACAGTACAAAGACAAAGGAATGTACAAGGCGTACGGATGGAACGTTGTTGTGTTACAACCACATTCCGGAGAACTCCGGGCGTTGCACTGCGGTCTTTGTTGCTATGTGCACCATCATCAACGATGATATCAACATCAACGAGAATTCATTCGAGAACTCAGACTGGAGCTCTGTTGAGCGTTTCTCGTTGATCAAGACAGAATTAGTAAACTCTGCCTTAATGATTGGTCCGTTTGCTTTCCGCCGAATGACAAACTTGCAATCACTGCACATTCATAATCTCAGAGGCCAAACAGAGTTTTCCAATAACTCATTCTGTGGACTTGAAAAACTGAAAGAAATTAATTTTACCGGGTCAATATTTCTAGAAGATGGAGACATATTACAATTATTTTCTTCTAGCTGCTCATTGCCAAACATAGAGTCTCTTTCTTTGTCGGACACTAAAGTAAAGGACATACTCTTTAATCGAACATTGATCATGTTAATGTTTAGACGGCCTCTCAAAGTGCTAGATATTCAATCTCTTCAGATACGAATTGATGTTCACAAACTCGCGGAAATTTTTGACGAGATAGAAGAGTTGTATTTACAGAACAGCGCACTGGAGGGCGGTGGTCGCTTATCGGTAGTACATGTTTCTCCGAACCTCCATATTTTGGATCTCAGCGGCATATATGCTTCGTTTTCGAACGTATTTTGCCTTTCTTCTAGATTTAAAATCAAAGACCAAAATATATCAGATATAGAAGTATTTCGCAGCATTCGGACTTAAATTTGTGATAAAGTATGTCGAAACACTGGCTCTTTTAATTGGCCAAATAACAACGTGGAACATGCCGATTTGACCAACAACAAAATATCATTCTTAAGCCATAATTTTATCTCCGCATTTAAAACACTGAAGTTATTAGTACTAAACAGAAATGAACTGTACTGAATGAGTGAAAGTCACAGCGACGAATTCGAAGTACTTTTCCAGTCATTACCTCTCTTGGAGAACCTCCAGTTAAGTAGAAATAAGTTAGTTGTTATTTCGAGAAATACATTCACGAACAATTCGCAGCTAAGAGTGCTAGATCTATCTTTCAATCAACTGACAAGTGTAAATTTTACAATCACTAAACTTAAACGCTTGGAGCTTCTGGATCTCTCAGGAAACCAAATTAAATATTCCGATGCCGTAACACAGTTGGTCTTAACGGACTTCATCAGTATGTATAACTCTACTAAAACACACTTCATATGGGCGGTACAAGTATCGCCATGCTCCAAATGTGAAGATTTAGACGGTATTCAATGGCTGGTTACAAACCAAGATATATTCAATCAGTTTGAGAACATTTCATGCGCGCTTGAACCGGGCCAGATATCTGAACTTACAACGGATGTATTGGACAACATTCACGAGATATGGTACAGACCAACGCTTATCATAAAAATTGTAGTAATTCCTATAGCAATCATAATCATTCTGCTTCCAATAATAATTGTAATGGTAAAAGTAATAAAGAATCGTTTTCGAGAAAGGAGATTCAGGTTTAATGAACAAAAAAATATAAAACGTTGGCAAAACTGGAATTATGGAGAAGATACCTACGAATTCCCTGTGTTCCTAAGCTTTGCGAGCCAGGATGAAGAACTTTCAAAAAACATTTTTAATAAATTGAATGTGTGCCTTCAACAAAAAATTGGCACAGGACGGGAATTGGTCTTTTTTTAGCGAAATACATATGATAAGCGGACCCAAAATTTTAGGAATAAGAAATGCAGTCAAACGTTCCACAAGTATCATGTTCGTTATTACAGATGTAAACGCTTTCAGACAGAGCCAGTGGTGTATACGTGAATTTAAGACAGCAATTGAAATGAACAGACATATATTCCTAATGGTAACTGATGACTTAAATCTAGATTTGTTGCCTACCGAATTTGAGTCCACCTTCCGCGAAACCGCGAGGATAATTTTGAAACGCACACCAACACGCAGAATTAGTAACAAGAAACTCGGCAAGCGATATTATACAGAATCAAATGCACATGGACATGCAAGAAATGAAAGCAATGTTACTAGTATGCAACTGTCGCCATAAGCAAGGCAGTTCGATAATGCAAGTTATGAAGAGAATGATGATGACGACGAAGATGTTTCTCTGCTAATTGTAGAAAACGAAGATGACGACGGCGAAGGCAATCCTCTAACGGCTGCAGGAAATGTTGATAATGACGGTTAGGACTCGCCCCTTTTAAATGCCATTGGGACTGAACATGACAGCGATGTATGGAATGATGGTAATGGATTGGATACTTGTATCAGACTTGCAAACGCAACTGACACTAATGAACGTGATACGGTTTTCGTGGTTGAAGGTATTCGCTATGAATTACAAACAACATGGGACAATGTATGCGACGCAATAGTTCAAATATATTAATGCATATTCAAGGACTGACGTCGGTGGCCATGCCATAATAGATACAGGGTATGTAACCGTAACGAGCGTGAAATAGTTTTTGTGGTTGATGGCATTTGCTATGAATTACGTGATGCAATCCATGTTCCGCAATGGTAATGATAAAGTAAAGATTCAAAGAACTATTTCAATAGGCCGGAATACGACGACGAAATTGAAGGTCACGTTGACATAAATACAGTGGAAATGTTAATTCCCACATGACAAACAGACTGACGGGCAAATCTACAAAAATCGGAAGCATAGATGCATCTCATTCATAATTGGTTTTTGCAAACAATTAGACCTCACTGATAACTGTACCGGCGGAATGGTGTTCAAATGACCGACGCAGGGGCATGGTTTCACGAAACAAACATTAATTTGTGTTCTTTTCTATTTCAATATCATGTGTTAACAAACATATATGTCAAATCCAAGAAATGTGGTTTCTTACACTCTGGTGTTCGTGCTTAATGATTGTCATCCGATTTTAGCTGCTTGTTGTTTATTTCAATGGGCTAATTAAACAGATATTTGATGTACTCTAAAATGTGTATACATTCAAAATGATGTATGTGTTTTATTTTCGCTGACATGTGTGCCAAGGTTGCATTATTGACGATGTATAGGATCATACAATCTTCATAGCGTTATAATCATGAAAGTACGTCGGCTTCCGATCGATGTTAAAATCGGGTTAAATTCATTATTAAATACGACCCGTATTATAGTTTGTTTAGACTTTGTTATAACAAACGTGTACTAACATCAAGTCAATGTGAAACACTTATTCATCCTTTCATAGGAATGTAAAACGGTGTTTCAATATTTCGCTATTGATAACGTTTACAACACATGTCTTGATGGATATCTATAGATATTTATGTTAGATTGTGTTTAAATGATTTCTAGAACGTAAAACAAATATTCAATAACTGATATAAACTATTCATGTAGTTATAGTTTAAGTATTAATTACAGAGGACTTTACTTATTTGTAACGATCGGGATTTTACATCGTCGACAATACCAATGCCAACTAGAAATAACAAGTTTGTTGACGTGTTTTTAACGTGTGAAGTACACGATGCAATAGTGTTTTAGTTATAATGATTCGTAATGGTCAGGTATAGAATAGCAAATAAAAAATCCTATATACATGTTCTTGTTAGAACTTCGACCCTAACTTAAAAATCTGTTTAAATATCAACTGCTTTACATCTGTTAAACTCCAATATAAAATTAGAGCTGTTATATTCTTATCAAATTGAATATATATTTTGGTAGAAAATATCGAATAGCAAACCTATATGAATATACTTGGTATAGCTTCGACCCTCGCTTTAAACTCTTTTACAGATCTGTCAACTGATTACATCTTTTGAAATCCAATTTGAAATAAGATCCGTTATATTATTGAATGATTCAATATATCCTTTTTTTGGATAAAGGAGTGCACTCATTCGAATCAATTATCGGCATTTCGCTTTAAATAAACTTAAAACGTAAACTTGTTTACATCAGTTTATTAGAGTATTCATAACATAACATGTTTTGGAGCATTGAGCGTGTCCAATGAAAAGTTGCCTACAAGGAAGTGTTGATATGTTTATGTCAGAAAAAATGTACTTAAACGTGTGCGTATTTGACATTGTTGTCTGTTACCCCCAGTATACCTTTCACCTTTGCGCTCAATAGGCAGCTTTTCAACAGTTATTGAACGTTTCGTGAGTTAGATTGACTCTGGAGCCGCAGACGATTTATTGCATACATCAATGTCCGGCTTATTGAGCGACATTTCAAACTTCTTCCGCTATGGGCGCGCATATTGGCAATACACTTCTAATTGGTACATGCTAGAGACCTTTTACAATTATTAGGAAACTCCATAAGTGCAGTTGTATAAGGTGCTAATTACGCAAATAAGATAACGTTAACTAATATGTGGTACCATTTGTCGGTGGAATACATGTACTGTTATTTTCAGCTGTGTTCGAAGACCTTGAATTGGAACTTTGAAGTGAAACGTCACTTTAAATGAAACTTTGGAAATATCTAAGTATACATATGAGAACAAATTGTTCAAACAGTGTACGAGTAACTATCTTATTCCCTGGCCCTTTCGACAATATGTCTTCTTTAGCGGTTTACAAATATATGTGTCCTTAATATGTCAGTGCTAATGCACAGTTAGATCAATGTTTTGCTGTAGTCTGCAGTCAAATAATGATGTTAAAACTATGTGTTGTAGCCCTACGCCATATGATGGCGTTTTTATTAATTCCATGCTTCTGAAGAGTGTCTATATCTGTATAAACTACTGCATGTTAATTGATGATAAAGAGATTGTGCATTGTTGTAAGTAAACTTATATTTGCTGAAGAATTATCACAATTGCATGTATTTCTTTGCTGCGCAATTACTAAGAACTATACTGTACATGTATATTATAACGTCACCAATCAAATACGTAGTTTAATTTAGTGTTTGGCATTTCTTTGGTAAATTTCAATTATGACATTGTGGAGAATTCAACATATCGTGTTGTAAAACCAAAGAAGCAAAGAACATGCAACTTAACCATTTTAAATCACATGAACTATTGAACAACTTAAATCATTTGCGGAAATACGTAATTAAAACCAGAACATAACTAACAATATATACTTGCAAATGAGTAATTACCAATTTATCCGAAATCTCAAACCCATATTTTACGAAATATCAATTTCAAACAAAGACTTCAAATTAACAATCGTAATTATTAAAACACGTGATGTTATGGCCTCAATTTGGATTTTCTGGCGACTTATAAATTGAGACCATAACAACACGTATAAAAATATATATATATATATACATACATTTGCACATAAACAAGAAATGTATTGAATTTGAAAAAAAACACAGCAATAAATCTATAAAAGACTAGAAATTAGACAACTATAATTAAGAGCATTTAAAACATACAGTATAATTTTTATACAATGTCATATTTTGAGAGATATTAATAATTATCTCAAATAACGTGTAACAGCTATGAAATTAATGAATAATAATGAGTGAACATCAAACTTCTCTCCTGTATTTATTTATAAAACATATGCCACGAACATTTTGCTTCCTAACACGCAAGCGCTGGGTTTGTAGAAAACGTAATGCATATTGCGTCACGAGTAAATGTAACATTAAATAATAAAAATACAAAAACAACATTGAACAGATTTATAATCTAATGTCATTTGACCATAATTCTCTTCACAATCGTCGGTTGAATAAAGTCGATATGAATGTTGCCAATATTTATAATAATTTAAGAAAATGAACACATTAAAAAAGCAACAATCGTTTTGTTTCTTTAGCATGAAGTCTTTCGAGTTGTATGAATATTATTTCATAACCCTTCTTAAAATATTCACATATTCACAGTTCAATGGTTCAATATGTATATGTATATAATAAAACACATAACATAAATTATTTAACCATCTTAAACATCAGGGTTTTAAACGTGTGCCACGTGGTCATGATACAATACAAAAACGGCATCATCTTACAAATACATTGCAAAGTACATATTATACGCCAAATTGTTAACATATAACATTACCAGTTTAGTTTATGTTAGGCCATGTATGGCAAATTTGATTGATAGTTTATTTAACATGAGATAATGATTAATTCGAATGATTGTATTAATTTTGGTTTATTGCCTGATTTTAAAACGACAGCAAAATACACTGCAATGTAGTTAAATGTCATTGAACTATTATGAGGATTGGGTTCTCCGCAACAGACAGGATGGTCTTGTCCGGCATGCACAGTTTGATCAGCTTGTAAGTTGAGATAATTGGCTTGCTGGCAATTGACACCCGGATATGATTTAAAGGGACTTATTCACAGATTTTGGAATGTTTTAAAATTTGTCATTAAATGCTTTCAATTGATAAATGTAAACATTGGAACTTAATAGCTCCGTAATAAAACAATAATAAAATTAAAGAAAGAGAAAAGAGTTATCCACACAATCCACACAACGGCTCGAACCACTGACCCTTTGAGTAAAAGTCTGGCGCTTAAACCACTCGACTATCCGTGCTGATATAGTAACGAAGTTATTTTATACTTTTTAATAAGCAATCCTGATAATGTCAGAAAATATTACAATGACAACAGAACTCTCCGAATTACTCAATCGATTCGAGTTTGTAACGCTTTATAATTTTCAGGTTTTTTAATCGTCAAAATATACATATAATGGATATTTTAGAGCATGGTAAATGTTCAGTATAACTGTTTCCTCGCGAATATCAACTACATCGCAATTTTGCAGATCTGATTTTTTTTTGCTTCAATTTTATCAATTAACCAAAACGCGAATTTTTGAGTTTCGCTTCCGTGGTATCTTCACAACAACAGGACATAAATAGCTGAAAAGGAAGTTAATAATTCGTGTAAATGATTAAACCAGGCAGTTTGAAACTTAAATAAAGGTAGTTTCATTTAATAATATATGATTTTCATGGATTACAAAGTGTTCTTTTTGTTTGATCCCACAAATCTGTACAATTTTGTTTTCAGACTGCTTCGCTGGGTGGGAATATGCTGATAGGATGGTGGAAGGACATTTGCTTGTTTGAGCTGGGGAAGACTTATTAATTGGGCCGGGACATGCTTCTTGGATTGGTTGAGGAAGACTGCTTGGTTAGACCGAAACAAATTATATACCTCAGACATAAGTCGACATATTTTCAATAAATGCGCCAATCGCTTGAATATTATTAAGACATGGAATGATTTCAAATAAAACTTTACATCGCGTCACTGTGTTCTCCACGAGAATCAAATAGGGATACTTCTTTGCTATCGATCCATTCAAAGTATTAGCATCGATCATGTGACTATCGCCCAACACCTATTCAAGATAGCGTCTATGGTTATAGACGCCCGAGGACAGTTCCATTTGCATTTGTTGGTGTTGGCAATTTTAAGAACAGTTTATCACGGTACGAAAATGCTTCTTTTGTATGGTAATTATCGGTATATAACGTCTTAAAACGTATTTAACTTGTATCAGCGAATAATTCAGGATTATGCGACTGAGTCATAGGTTATAGTGTTTAAAAAAAATCGGGAAAGCAAACGAAAATTTGTCATTTAAAGGATCTGCGAACAAGTCCTTATAGACGTTTGCGACCGAATCGCCGATGACAAAACTTAATTTAGTATGAAGAAGTGGAACTCCAGAAGCTGCAGCAGTATTGCAGTTTTATCATACACACCTTTGTGGTACTTTATTTATGGCAAGGAACCAATTGCCAAAACGGTACAGTACGGCAAACTTAATTTAGGTTATACTAACGTCATTTAAATTAATTCCCACAGAACAGCTGTAGTGGATAGCAATTCACACGAGGTGACCGTATGTGACTTGTGTCCGGTATACCTGTTTGCATTCACACTTCCAGTCACACGTTTAATACAGTGAAAAACCCGGTGTGGTTAAAGTATTGATGGTTTATACGAAACACAAACGACGGCGTGTACACTAATGTATGTATGATCTGGAAACAATGTTAAACAGTGGATGCTTAAAGATCATATTTCTTCCATATTGTCTAGCCTTACCTAGCCTAGCTTTTATTACGTCTATATAGTTGTGAAGAGCTTGAAACTCGTGTTCATATTTCTATTGTCGTCAAACGAAGCGATATACAGCTTCGCCCTATTCTATTATTTTTAATCACGAACGTTGATCTATATGAAAACAAAATGTAATGTATGTCACCGTATGGGTTTTTCTATTTATTGGCGGGGGGTTGCAGCCAATAACCAATACGTGAAACCAGGGTGGTTACAGAAACTACCCTGTAAAGAACCAAATATACTTTAAATATGTATTTCTTACGTTCTCCTTCAAACTTGACAATCCAGAGCCCTTTAAAGAGCCATATCGACGTGTCCCCCAGGCCTTATTGATGAAGTTCGCGAACATTTACAGAAAATGTTGTCGATTGGTGTCATCAAACATTCTAAGAGTCCTTTTTCGTTCAATGTAGTCATTGTGCGTAAAAAGGACGGATCGATACGCTTCTGTATCGACAATAGAAAGTTAAATGAACGAACGCACAAAGATGCATACCCAATACCCAGAATTGACGACACTCTCCACCTGCTTTCCGGTTCTAAATACTTTAGCAAACTTGACCTGAAATCCGGATACTGGTTGGTGGAGATGGCCGAAAAGGACAAAGAGAAAACAGCTTTTCAAGTGGGAAACTTGGGCTTGATCCCGCCAAAACCGAAGTTATTAAAAAGTGGCCTGTTCCGCAATAGGTAAAAGCAGTTCGTAGCTTCTTATGTTTTGCTGGGTACTACAGAAAGTTCATAGAACATTTCGCACAGGTTGCACGCCCATTAAATGATCTTCTGATTGGCAATTTTGGATCCAAATCCAAGAAATTAGTCACGTCCAAGTTTCTGTGCGGAGAACCACAGCAACGTGCCTTTAACACTCTCATCGAGAAATTGAGCACGACACTGGTGTTAGCCTATGCTGACTACACCAAACCATTCAAGGAACACACTGATGCCTCCGCCGCTGGTCTTGGTGCAGTTTTGTACCAAAACCAGGATGCCGTGGACAGGGTTGTTGCATTTGCAAGCCGTAGTCTGAGGGCAGCCGAACGGAATTAACCCTCAAGTTAACTGGAATTTTTAGCTCTTAAATGGGCGGTTACTGAGAAATTCCATGATTACTTGTATGGTGTCCCGTTCGAGGCACTCACAGACAATAACCCACTGACATATGTATTGACAACTGCGAAACTTGACGCTTGTGGACATAGGTGGTTAGCTGCACTGGCAAACTACAACTTTAAGATCCATTATAGGTCTGGCGAGTTAAATGTCGAAGCCGACGCCCTATCACGGCTTATTACATGTGAACAGACACAGACCCCTGAACAATGCTCTGCAAGTCAGGACGTTGAGCAGACTGTCTTAGCAGGCAGCACTGATACAAAAACAGAACATCAGTCTGTAGAACCAGATGTTTTCAGGTCGTTTTGCCAGTTAACACTGAAACCCAACCAGAGCCGCATTATGTAAAACAGGATGTTGTTCAGGCTGTTTTGACAATCTTTACAGAGTCCCAGCCAGAACTCGTACAACATGCCAACGCAAATAATAATTATTCAACTGCAGTCATTAAGACTGAAGACTGGGTAACCGGCCAATAATCGGACCCCGTTTTATTAAAAGTGCTGCAGCTTGTGGCTTTGGGATATCTACCTGATCCAACTCAGAAATGACAATGAAGTTCAGAAATTCGTCGAAGTATTCACTAAACTAAAACTTCAGGATGGTATTTTGTATCATTCATGTTTAGTTAATGGTGAAGTTAAAAAAAAAGTGTGTTGCCTAAGTCAGTGCAATTTACAATGTTCAATGCCTAACATGATGACCTTGGTCATCAAGGTCGTGACCGATCATTAAGTCTCTTTCGAGATCGATTTTATTGGCCAGGAATGGTCAAAGATGTCACACAGTGGGTGAAGGGATGCCACCGGTGCATCCGGCGCAAAACTGTACCACAACGCGCAACAGGTTTTGTAAACATTTGCTCGTCTTCACCAATGGAACTGGTGTGCATTTATTATCTTTCCTTAGAAATGTTTAAGGGAGGATTTGAGAACGTTTTGGTTATTACCGACCATTTTTCACGATATGCACAGGCAATCCCGACGAAAAACCAAACCGTCCGAACCACGGCGCAAGCACTATTCCATAACTATTTTGTGCATTATGGATTTCCGGAAAAGTTGCACAGTGATCGTGGCCAAAATTTCCTTTCGAAGGTCATTCAACGACTCCGTAAAATAGCAGGTATTCGGCGAACACACACAACACCTTACCACCCGCAGGGAAATGGTCAATGTGAACGCTTCAACCAAACCCTTCTTCAAATGCTTGGAACGCTGCCCAATGAAAGGAAGAGTGACTGGAAATCAGCCATCCCTTCCTTAGTCCATGCGTATAAGTGTACAATGCACGTGTCCACGAACTTTCCCCCGTATAGACTCGTGTTTGGTTGAACGCCACGTCTAGCCTAAGATGCAGTATTAGGCCTGCAGGGAAAATCTGTAAGAGGTACTTGTCCAACACACTATATGCGGCAGATTGAAAAAATCTGCAAGAAGCCTATAAACTGGCTAGCAAGGTAGCTTTACGCGGTGCCGACACAGCTAAATATTATTACGACCGTAAAGTGCGGGAAATGAAACGTGTTGTAGGAGACGGAGTCCTCCTTAAAAATTTGGGATTAAAAGGAAAACATAAGCTTTCAGATATCTGGAGTGAACAGTTGTATCGGATAATTGGTCAGCCTGATCCCCTTATACCTGTTTTTAAGGTACAAACAGAAGACAAGTCCGGAATAATAAAAACATTACACCGAAACAACATCTTACCTTTGAAAAATCTACCCATAAAAATCTGACACCAATAGTTGTGTATCATCTGATTCTGAGATATCCGGCATATACAAACCACCCCACAGGCGTGCACCTGGCGAAATTGGGGTACTGCCGAGACGTTCATGTAAACCGCCAGTTTGGAAAGTTTCCGGTTCTTTTATCACATAAACTTTGTTCTTGCCATTGTGATTTTATATACCCCGGAGGAAAAAAGAACAACTTATTTTAGCATTATGAACATTTATTGTAGTATGTATTTTAATTGTGTATGGTACATATATTGTACACATATTTTGGCGTGTTTTTATATGTTTTGTTGATAAACGATGCTTCATTTATATTAAATACATGCATGTACATGTATGTAGTGACTCGAANGTCGAGTACGACATTTAACGGGGGGGGGGGGGGGAATGTGTCACCGGACATACATTTTTATAATGTATTGTAGGTTTACATGAAGTTGTGTATATTTTTATTTTACGATTCTTTGTTAAGGTAACGGCATTTTCAATTGTATGACAAATGTATGTCCGGTGACATGTAGATGAACTTAAGACTTATACACTAATCAAATCGAAATAGCAAAAAAAAAGAGTTTCAAACGGTGTATCCACTATGATAAATACCGAAAATATTGAACATAAAACAAACTCTTGTTGTTATGTGCATTTTGCTGTATATTATAAATCTATGGAATATGGGAATAATTAAACTTTGAACACATTAAAAGTAGATACATTTGTTAAACCAAATTAATGTAAATTTAAATGTATAACTTTTAAGGTACTTCAAAGCAAAACTACTTTTACTCGATTAAGAGATTAATTCATCTGAACAGTGATTCAAAATGCCGTTTCCATGTTAAGTACATCTTCTTTGACGAACTTCGCATTCATTTAACGTTCACCTTCATTTTTCAATACTAAAATCTCGAGATTTCCAGAGAAAAAAGATAATAATGCGAAACTTAAACAAGTGTTTAGTTTCAACTAACATCGCCGAACAAAATATGTAGGTAGGTCGAAAAACCTTTGTGTTCTGTTTTTTTTTCTCAATAAATTTAAGTTGTAATACATAAAATTCTTCCTTCGCATAGGTACATGTACAATACAAGTCTATGAACAATTCTTTTCACTTTAAAAATGATATAGTTTTTTTTTTAAATAATCTTCATTGTCATCCAACGGTACATTCATGTTCTGATTCGTAAAAAAAAACATGATGTGTGTTGGCCGATAAACATTCTTAAATAATGCGAACATTTTTACATTGCTGATGATATTGTTGATCAGAATGTAAAGGAATCTATATAATTAATGTTGTATTGAGATTTGGAACTGTTTCTTGCGTTGTTTATGTGAAGACTAACTAGCGTAACTTTGATATTTGGTTATATGAAGATCAGCAAGTAGTGTTTTTAACATGGCCTGTTAAATAAACTGACGCATGCGTGACAAATAGCAGTTTTGCTGCTATTCATATTTATCCAATAGATCAGCATAATTGATAGAAAGTATGCTATATATTTGACTGTGAATGTTCTCGCTTATGACATAAACCCTGAAGCTAAAGTGTTCGATACTCCATAAACTAGTGTAGATTCATGTGTACGTTTATTTGGTGCTTACTTCTGTATTTAATGGCCTATAGTCAAATAATTGGACAGCTTACGCGATGTAAACGTGTATTGTGAAAACGTGAAAATAACATGACCATCAACATTGGAATGGATTCGTTTAATGGGACAAGCACGACGAACGATACAAACGATGTTGCGCATGACAAGGCCGTTGAGGCGCCGTTGCTGATGTTGAAAGCCGGACGGTTTTGTGTACGGTCTGATAGCTTTCTTCATCCTAGCTATGCTTCCCGGACTGCCGGGAAATGTCGTCGTTGTGCTTGTGCATCGACGAATAAAAACGCCGACAGCGACTGACTGGGTGCTGTTTTATTTCGCAGTCTGTGACATTTGCTCGTTAATAGTGTGTGGACCGTCATATTTTCTTTCGATGGCGAAACTTTGGAATAAATTCATGCCATCAAGTCTCTGCAGTTTTCACTTCATGATTGTGCACACTTGCTTCATAGCCTCGACGCTCTGATCGCTGTTTCTGCCGTCATCCTTCGGTCTGTAATGATAACCAATCGGGAACCAATGTCAGCAAGGATATCTAAATTATTCGGCGCATTTGTGATATTCTTTTCAATCGGACTCGGGTCGCCTTCAGTAGTTATGAATAAGAACACGCCGTCTGGATTTTGTTACAATGACAAACAGAAGGCTCAGTTACAAACAATAGTCTATGGGGTGTACCTGCTGATTACACTGATATCTAACGCGATAACGTTCGTATGTTATCTGACCATCATCCCGAAGCTCCTCAATGCTGCACGTGTTGCGCGAACGGAATAGCAATCTATAAGTTATTATTTGTGTTCATCCATATTTTCTTATTATATCTTCGAACAATTACGATTCAGTAAGAGGACATGACATTAACAAGAATAAACACATCGATTTGATTATTCTGTTGGGAGTGCGATTGGTCACGTTAATGCGTTTCGACATAATTTTAATGAAGCCTTTGACACTATACAAACATACATCATTTCAAATCAAACATAAAGAGAAATGTTCACATCGGTTTAATTGCCATCCAATCTTAAGAAGAACGTATCAGTAAGAAAACAAAGTAGGCCTATTTTCGTTTTGCTTCCGAAACAAAGTTCATCATGTTTGTAGTGTTTTTGTAACCAGAAAAACAACAACAATCATACCGTTTTATAGCCTTTCAAAACAACCATTCCTTGTGTGTGACAGGACATGAATCTATAGGAATCAAACTAACCTAGTTCTCCTTCTGCATCTTCAATAGAGAAAATCCGATGTGTTTATTTCCGTATTTCACATGACAATCACGTATTAAATTCGCTTGCTTACCCAGTTAACATTCGTTCGGTTTTCATTTGATCGTATCATCTACTAGTACATCAATTAGGTAAAAGTCGGAATATAAAGTGTTTATGTGTTGTGGATGGATTCTTATATTATGCATAAACTTTCATATGGTACGAGTGTTTACACAATTTTTCTGATGTGAAATTATTAATTATCGATTTCAAATTCGTTGTTTATTCGGTGTTCAAGTACGAATGTTTTTGGTTAATTACATGGATATTTTATGGAAAAAAACGTTAGTGTTTTATTTAGTTAAACTTGAGAAGTGGTGAACTGGCCATGTCTTTAAGATAGGTGTACCAACTGTGAAGACGCCATTTACTATTACCAGACAGTGTAAACAACACGCTTAATACTTTGGGCAGGAACATTCAACGTATCGATGAATTAATCTGTATGTATTGTTACACTTGTTATTTGAAATAATTAAGGTTAAATTCGAGGTTATGATATCCGTGACTCCGTTTTAACCCCCAGTGCTTTGTATTTATCTTTCCAAGTCGGTGACTCCAACTTTCGTCATTGTGTATTTTGTGTTGTATTTATTGTCCTGTATTGTACAGACCATCAGTCACTATCAGTCAATATTTTGTATGAGTTTTGGAGGATAAACACAAAATTATCTCTTGAAAATGTCTCTATATTTGTTCCAGCTAGGAGTAAATGCGAATGCATTGGCAATGAATGATTTCATTAGATGAGTCCACGGATTGTACTCTATGGTACGGATATCCGATAGACAAATAACGTGTTGCGGCAACATCTAGCTAGAGTAATAATTACACTCACACATCGGGACGTGAACATTCACGCCACAGAATGGATAACATACATGTCATAGCCCGAGTGTTGTGTTTTTTAATGAACATTTTAAAGAAAAAATGCGATCCGAGAACTTATAGAAACGATTGTCATGACGATCTATAGTATAAGGCTGTTTATACTTGTATATCGTTGCAAACACACACACACACACACACACGCACGCACGCACGCACGCACGCACGCACANCACACACACACATTCTGTGTTTGTTTTGCAATCCATATACATCCAGATTCTTTATAAAGGGGAGTCCATTACACTCTTAGCTAACACTTGGAATTTTTTGGAACAATAATATTGGCACCTTCTCTTTTCATTCAGTTTCGCTTATCCGTTTAATAGCACTTCAATACAAAATACTAATTAAAAAAACAATTTGAGTCGTGTTCTGAGAAAACTGGGCATAATGTTTGTGCGTAAAGTGTCATCCCAGATTAGACTGTGCAGTTCGCATAGGCTTATCAGGGACGAAACTTTCCGCCTAAACTGGATTTTCGCTAAGAAGAGACATCATTTAAACGAAAAATTTCATAAAAGCGGAAATTGTCTTCCCTGATTAGCCTGTGCAGACTGCTGGAATGACAATGTACGCACAAGCTTTTTGCCCGGTTTCCTCTCCCCACCGCAATTGATCGCGGATACATATGTCAAACTCGAGAAATTCGACAGAGACCCACGGGCTTTAACTTCCTATTCAGGGAGACTGAATAATGATAATTGATTGAATTCTCCCCTCGATTTCGCACGAATGAATCATGTTTAAAACATTGTTTTGAGAGTAAATCAATTGTGCAATTACCTCATCCATGTTTTTTTCGACATGTAAATTAGAGTTGATGTTCGTGTGAAACTTATCTTGGGTCCAAATTGTTCAATTCAGGAATCATAATTTTACGCGTGTATATTTTTCCATATTCTACTTACATTTTCGCTCACCGATTTTCCACGGGGGAGGGTCAACTGACCCCATTTGACGCCCATGCTATCTGACCTTACTGGCACTTGTTAATGCTGCTACACACGGGCAACGATATTTTTACGATATAAACTAACGTAATCGTCCCAAAGTATTATATTAATGACACAATGAATTTTGTTTCGTGATGTTTGTCATAATCTTTTAGTTTCATTGATATGAAAAATATATAAGCGATGATATATTATTAATTCATGTTTGCTGATTGACCAAAATGTGTCTTTTGTCGGACGGACGGATCTGCACACCTCACTGATGATATCCATATGGGCCAAGCTCTGTAAAAGGGGGTTTAATGCATATGCGTAAAGTATCGTCCCAGATTAGCCTGTGCATTCCGCACATGCTAATCAGGGACAACACTTCCCGCCTAAACTTGATTTTCGCTTAGAAGAGACTTCTTTGAAACAAAAAAAAAAACATGAAAGCGGAAAGTGTCGATCCTGGGACGATACTTTACGCACATGCATTAAACCCCTTTTCTCAGAGCGCGTCTTGGTCCGAAAATAATACTTACTTGATTCTGTCACCCGCGACCGTGTTTTTGTAGATGTCGCAGCGGTGTAGAGGGCGCGTGTTGTTCATGACGTCACAGAGTGCCTGGTGAATCTGGAACTGCAGTACGTAGCTCACAAAGTACATGTGGAGAGATACATGTACCATTCATTAAAAATATCTTTCTAGGTCCGTATACACCAACCAACTCTTACAATTTGTATAAAGAATATTATTAAAAACTGTCTAGAATGGACCTTGTACATTTTGTAGGTATCTTCTTTCATTGTAACCGAGGTATAATAACATACCACAGTAGCACTTGAGTGTTTCACATGTAGCAACCTCACCTCTCTCTCCGAGTGCCACACGACCCTGATCTGTCGGAACGACGAGGTATATACGATATATTCTGATTCCAGGGTCATGTTGAGAAATATTTTCTTAGTACAGTGAGAAACAGTAGCTTTGCATGCGCGATTGCCGAAGTAAAAATGTGAAGATGGTAGGTTTTTAAGACTTGATGCTTTAAATTAATGTAATATTTTCAAAATCAATATCGTTTGTCGGATATAATACCATTCATGCTTTGTAACTAAACAACTCGCAATTATTGATTTTGATGTGTTTCGTTTTTCTTCTTTTTGATGAATCACTATGATTAACATGAAAAGACAAACATTTAAACTTTATGCCAAATGGGTTTGAACATTTTAAAAAGTCGTACCTTCTCAGGCTAATGAAGAAACTATTTGATATGGTCCACTTGGCAATAAATTAATACATTCAGTAACCGCCTTTTAACTTAATTCCAAGTCCATATCAGGCTTTCGTTTTAGTATGACTTTAGTTCCACAAGGAGAAACCGTGCAGCCAACAGTAATTTTCGGATGCAAGTGTTACTTACAATAACACCGCCTCTGCCTGCTCAATCCATTTTTTGAAGTGATTTACTATAAACCCTTATTATTTGCAACGAATTAGGAGACTTCATAAATATAATCCGCTCATCGTACATTTTGCATTTATCAAATGCCCCACTAAATATATGACGTTTTTTAAGGTTGCAAATTGCATGAGTGTTTTACTAAATAGCTTCCTGTATTTTAACTAGATTTTCAGAAATCATCACTAAAATTTAAATGCATTCGTGTTCATTGTGTAATAAAAAAAATAAAATAAAAATACCGCACACAAATATTTGAAGCAAATATTATTTATCACGATTCTATTGAGCAGAGCGTTACAATTTTTATACAGTTTCCTGAAGATATTCCATCATATGCGTCAATATTACGTTTCGGTTGCTTCACACCGTTTCATTGTAATTTATAAAATATTTTATATTGTAGTGCCATTTAGTAAAGAGGCATTTTGTCTTTACATTTTAAAGTTTTTAAAGTTGCGTTTATAGTTATAGTTATATTTTTTGCTCCATGTTATTTTAGATTCCACGGCATAATCGTTATAGGATAATTAAAACAGTTTTTGTTTCGCTAGTCACTTGTGTTCGTTTGTTTTTAGATCAACGATAGTGTCTTTACATGGGCTGTTCTTTGTTCTATTCCTCACTACAATATCATCATGTTTTCTCTCACCAGTGTCGTTATTTCATTACAGAAGTGTTTCACTAACCTACAAGATAACCCCGGAAGTTCGGTGCTCAGTCTCGGGTGTCGCCCAAAATCTGTAAGTTCAGCTTTTACACTCTTTTTGACATTACGTCATAACGCATATTACAACATTAATCAGTTTATATCTAAAGTACACAAAAGTATGTTCAATTGTTTATTGGTAATGAAGAACAAAAAGTTGAAACTCTAATACAACTTTCAAGTATCGTTTATTCTTATTAGACTTTCGAAGATATGTCCCAAAGACATATACAGAGAATATAAAATGATTGGCTTTATGTAATTGAATTAATCGGACGATGTGAAAAAGGTTTCCAGTTCGAGGTTTGTCGAATAAATTCAACTTCACAAAGACATCTGATATTCGTAACACGTTTTAAATCATGTTTCAGGTTTGCAAAACAAATTATGCGCGTTTTATATGAAAAACATCTGCCTTTTAAACGACAGATACAAGCTCTGAGGGCTCTGGTCTCCTTGAGTTCTGATCGTCAGGATATGTGTCCAATTTCGTTTACGGCAGAACTTTGTTTTCGTTAATTATGTTAACTTTCCACAATTTATTTCCCATTTTAATAAACAAATTCAATCACAAAAATATCCCGAATCTCTTTGAAAGACATCTCTCGGTTTTTGTGAAAAGTTTATTTTGCAAACATTTACAATGATCGAAGCCTCAACATAGAAAAGAAAAAAAATGTTTATATGGTCAGTGTTTTAAAAAACAACGCAGAAACAAACAACATGTGTAAGCAAAAAATTACGCGTTACTAAAAAGAGAGAGAATAGGCATATAGAACGTCTACATTATGATTAGTTCTAATGGTGAGATCAAAATACATGTTGACCCCTCAAAACATGCTACACAAGGTATTTTATATCCTGGGATCCTGGTTGGATTGAAGGTACTTTATAACATATCAAAAGTTTACCAAAATCAGACCTTCGGAAAGCTGTTTTTCAAGACGGTCGCCAAGATGGCCGCGAATACATATAAATGCTCAAATCTATGTAAGTATCCACTCAAATTTGATGATTTCGGTGTCTATAATAAGGTATCGGGGGGCAAAGAACACATTTAGATCATCAGACATATTGTAAGTTTATTATGTTATGCATAAATAGAGAATATATGGGTGGTGACTTTTGATATCATGTGATATCAGACGAGGCTGATATGGCGTAGGAAAAGGCGAGGCTTGCCGAGCCTTTTTACACGCCATATCGGACGAGTCTGATATCACATGATATCAAAAGTCACCAACCATATATTCTATTTATTATGCCACTTTTAAATGAAATAAGAAAATATAAACAAGATAAAAAAAAACAACCGCTAAATTTTAGGTGATGTACGGTAATAAAATATGCAAATGAAGCGGCCTGATTACATCCGCTACTTGGGCAAATTCTGCAATGCATATTCGTATGAAATAGTTCGCAAGTAAACAACAAACAATAACATTTTAACGCACATAATTTAAAAAAATAAAAA
>VMBQ01001929.1:90004-102999 GCA_007657795.1 Dreissena rostriformis | reverse complement strand
AGTTAACTGAACAGTGTGACAAACATAATAAAGCAGAATATGCATATGAATCTGATTACACACAGATCCCCTAATATATACTGTGAAACCATTTATTTTCGTCAGCACGAAATTTCGTCATTTTTCAAAAAATGACTATTTCGTCAGCACTTAAATTCGTCAATTTCTGATTTTGAAAAAAAAAATGGAAACAAAAATGTGTCGGTCATTTTCCGATTTTTGTGTAAGACTTGTCCGCTCTTAATCGCGGTTGCGATAAATCGTGGTGGGGAGAAGGGGTAACTTGGGAGTCACTTGCAGGAGGTGGACCCTATTTATCACATGCCCATTAACTTGTCGTTAGTTATCAGGTTTTAGTAACTGGCCATTAGTATTGTATACCATTAACTCGTTAATTGTTATGATTAGCGGATTAGTAAGACTGAATTATCATTAGCGACTACCGGTAATGATGTTACTATGAAGTACTATCGATCTTTTGAATCATTGACAGCTTTGACAAGTTTAACGAGGCATGTTTCATTTAAATATTGTCTGCTAAAATGCAATTGAAAACGTAACAGTCAAAGATAAATTAAATAAGTTATCCAGACGATTTAATTACATGCAAACGCAGTGTTTTTGTTAGCAGAAATTGACTTTCATTTTTCGTCAGGTTTTCAGAAAGTCACCGGGAAGCACGTTTTTTTCATGACTGCGTATGACGCAATAAAACGTTGCTTTGTATCGTATTGCATTCAATCTAAATTTAAATTCACTCGTCCATAAATGTACAGATTTTTGTTAAAATGATGTTGTTATAATATTGGATTATCGGATATATATGCACATTAGAAAAGCGGTATGTATACAATTATCAATACGCATTTACTTTTTTCAATTTCGTTTAATGTCTTTGATCTGTCGCGTGTTGGCTTCACCTTCACACCCCTGAAAACACAATACACACAATGGGTAATAATCCTTACTATTCTACCTAAACGAAGTTAACGCATTCGATACAGCTTTATTGCATTCGCGTTTTACAGGAAATGTCATGTGTCAGTTAAGTAAACTGTGTAATGTACACCCCTCTGTGTCAAAACCGGATTTCTCTTGATTGAGAAACAGACGCAGTATGCATGCGTGGATTACGTTGGATTTTAATGTCTCATGTCAACGGTAATTCAGTCTTAATTTTGTTTAAACAGTGGACATAATTATTCGTTAGGAACTTAAATTCGTCAATCGGTCTACTGACGAAATAGACGAAAATTAATGCCTGACGAATAATAATGGTTTCACAGTACTTCTTGGGCGCCAGTGAAGCAGTGTAACACCACCTTTTGCGTCCGAGCCACATTCGACTTCATTAAATCCAGACATTCCAGATATAATTCTCCGGACTGCCGATCCTCCCCATCCCGGACATGTAGAATTACTGGTTGACAAGGCGATGACGATTCCAATATCCTCGTCAAAACTTCTTCTTGCAATCCCCAAGTTTCAGGTGGCTCTGTTCGATCCAACCCCACTTCTCCTAACTCCACTACAACTCTCGCTTCTCAGGAGATGCTTCAGACGGAGGTAAATCTCAGGGTTGAACCTTGTCACCTTCCGGGGATGCAGTCCTACAGCGACACCAAACCCAGCCTGAGCCGGGAAAGATGTCGGGTAGGTCTCGGGGTCGCAGTAGATTATGACTCCTCCTACCACATCCACTTCAACTTGGGGTCTGGTCCCTACATCAGCATCCAGAACAGTCCGGATGTCAGAGTAGTATGGCATTCCCAATTTCGCTAAAGAGCGGTCCAAATGGAAATGGGAATCAAAGGCCGGAATCCTCAAGGACAAAGGTTGCTCCAGTTCTTGAGACATGTCTCTGTTCCCCCTGGCCAACAAGAGGTTCGTCTGTTCAGTAAGTAAAAGATACTCTTGGACAGTCATGTGTTGTATGTCTGGACCAGCATGAGCCGGTTCATTTCTTGGAGGTACATTCCCAGCCACAACCGAGGGTGTAGAGGTACTTTCATTGGGAATTTGTACTTGTAACCCAGCCACAACCGGGGGTGTAGAGGTACTTTGATTGGGAACTTGTACTTGTATCCCAGCCACAGCCGGGGGTGAAGAGGTACTCTGATTGTCCAGGTTGAAAAATTTCACTTGTCGATCCCTTGGTAGGTGTTTCAGGAGACCCACAATAACGCACCAACGAGCAAGGAGGGCCTGCGAATTCAGGCATGGATGTTGAAATCCACTCCCGGCCTTCCTGATTGACGGGCAAACGAGGACAACCATTGTTTGTCTGCTTCAGATATGTTAACTTCTGAGTTAATTCCCAAGTCGTTACTCCGGGCAAAATCCAGAAGGACGCCCAGCCTATCAGTATCTACTAACTGCAGGGCTAACCACCTGAGCCCTCGCAATCGAGCTACTTGCCAAGGTGGGTCCGCCAAATGAGCTAGTTGAAACCTCTGGGGAAGATGTTTAGCAAAGACGTGCCGACTTAAATGACGGGACTCGGATGTACATCCCATCAAAGGACACCTGGACGTCCGTTTCTTCTAAATGGTCGATTCCATGCGCATTCCCAGTCTAGCCCAAACGGATGGTTTCAACACTTTTCTCGCCGGATAACCCTCCTGCTGCCCTTGCGAGGCTTCTTCCGGTTCTTCCCTCATCTGGTGACTCCTTTAACGCTGTTCTCTCTCAACATAGGAACTGTTGGTAAACACCTGTGTTGAGATTACCAATGGTGCCAGGTTCCCAGCCTCGATCGGGACCCTAGTTACCCCAGTATTAGGGACTCCAACCAAGGTCGGGGTTCAATCCACCGGAGCACGTTCTTCTGTTTCCGAATCGCTGGAAACGGAAACTTCTTCTGTCTTGATTAGCGGGGTGTCTTCCCACTTCATCAACGACGGATAACTGTCCCACTTGAGCCAACGCAGTAAAGACAGAAGAAGTTGACGGGTCATCTTCTTCCTGCGCTATAACCGAAAGGACTTCGGTCTCCATGGGCAGCTCTCCGTCGTCCCCAGAAGCCTTCTCCATCTTAATCTCTCCCAGCGAAACAGTTGCCGGGACTTCAGATACCGTAGCAGGTAAGGCAGGGAATCCGGACTGTAAACCCGAGAAGGTACTTGGTCGTCCACTTGTCTGCAGTACCTTACCACCACTTTGCCTCACCGCAATGTCGTTCTGACCTTTAAGTAGTTCCTCACGCTGGTCTTGTCTCACCCTAGAGGAGTGTACTTGTCCCAGGGCATGCACTAGCTCTCTCGCCGTGCCATACAAGAGTCTGCCTTCCGAGTTGGCCTGTTCTATCACCTGTACCACCCGGGCCGTCTTTTCCATATACTCCCTCCACCCTCGTTTGGGACTATCGGTTGCCGAGCCGGATCACCCACCTTGTAAGTTTTGCTGTTAAGCCGGAGATCATAATCTCTTTTCCTTGTTTTCTGCGTGGCCTTCAGTGTTTTTCTTGCTTGGTCATGAGCGTCTTTTATAGAATCCTCCAATTGGGACACGTACTCAAATTCAGATGGAAATTTAATCTTCTGTGATGGAAAGACTAGATCGGCCGGGCTATACACTTCTCTTCCTAACATCATTTTGTTCTTCAATTTACAGATGAGCGTAACGAACCTGCTATCTGAGGTAAGTTAACATCCCAAGAGTCCTGACGGTTTGCTGCAAAACACCGTACGGCCTCCATTAACGTTCAATTATACCGCTCCACTTGACCATTTGCAGAAGGGCGGTAAGAGGTGGTCCGTTTTTTGTCTATTCCAAGAAGGCTGCACACTTCCTTAAACAGTTTACTTTCAAAATTTGTGCCCCTATCTGTGAATATCTCGAGCGGAGTACCAAACCGGGAAAAGGATTGATTCGCCATTGCTTCAGCTGTAACTTCGGCAGAAAGTGACGGTAGCGGAATACACTCAACCCATTTTGTAAATTGGTCTACCATCATCAATATATATTCATTGCCTCCTTGTGTTTTCGGCAACGGCCCCATGAAGTTCAAGTGGACTCTTTCCATTGGAACCCCAGAATAATAAATTTGCATTTCCCATTTGGCTGTTCGATTTGGTTTCTTACTGCGAGCACATTCCGAACATTTCTCAACATAACGTTCGATGTCCGTAGCCATTCCCTTCCATAAGATTTTTTCTTTGATTTTCCTTTTTGTCCGGTCAATCCCCTGATGACCAGCTAAAGGTATATCATGATGGTAACTCAAAACCGGTGCCCGGAGACTCTTTGGCACCAGCAGCTGTTCCAGACCGCTCTCCGGATCAAGCCGATAGATAAATCCCTCTTTCAATGTGAAGCATGTTCGGTTAATCCAGTAAAACTTCTCTGTAGCACAAGCTAAAACAATTCCCCTTCTGATGGAGTAACTTGTGTAATCAGCCAGCTGTACAGCAATTTGAATTCATACTCCTTTGCTTGAGCTTCACAGAACTCGGTCTCAGTTATTTGGTTAATTTCCTCTTCCCGAACAGTGTTTATAACCTCCCCTGTATTGACTATACCCGGATCCCATACTTCCCGTGTCTTCTCAGGCTCTTTTTCCATTGATGTTGCCAAGCGAACCACGCCATCTACATCCGACGCAAATTGTCCCCAGTTCCTCTCTGCCCGTTGACAGTAGTTACATCCCCCGCAAGGCAAATTCTCCAAACCACGACCCAGAAGATACTCCTCGCAATCATTCACAATGGGTTCCCTGGACAAAGCATCAGCATTATCGTGCTTTGCACCTGCCCTATGTTTAATTTCCATGTTATACTGGCTAAGTTCCTCCAGCCATCGTGCAATCTGTCCTTGTGGTTCTTTAAAGCGGAGTAACTTTCAAGCTGCTATGATCAGTGCGCAAAATGAAATGACGGCCAAGAAGATAATGACGGTATTGCCGGGTAAAGCGGACCACAGTTAAGAGTTCTTTTCTGGTCGTGTAGTACCGTTGTTCATTGGTTAGCGCATATGACCCAGTAGAAATATCTATTGGTTGTCCTTCTTGTATCTGGTAACGCACCCCTCCAATTGCTACCTCAGAGGCATTTGTGTCCAAAATGTAAGGATCCATGGCATTTGGCAATCCCAATACAGGAGGAGTAGTTAAAGCAGACTTCAAATCCATGAAGGACAGTTGTTGCTCTGTACCCCATGTGAAATTCTTCTTTCCTGTGATAGCATACAATGCCCTTGACCGGTCTGCGTAGTCTTTGATAAACATTCGGTAATAGTTTACCGAACCTAGAAATCTTTCCACGTCTTTAGATGTCTTGATGGGCGTTGGCCAATCCAACACAACTTGAATGTCACTTTCCGACATAGTCAGACCCTTCGGGCCTACTCATCGGCCCAGAAATTCTACTTTCCTTTGGAATAACAAACACTTCTTGGGTTTCAATTTCAATTGGTATTTTCGGAATCTTTCAAAAAAAGTGAACCCAGGTGGTCTGAGAAGCTTTTTCCCATTGTCAAAATATCGTCTAAGAAGGCGAAGATTTCATTCCACGTCAGCCTTTGCAGTACCAGCTTTACTACTCTGGAGTATGTTGCCGGTGCATTACATATGCCGAATGCAATTTTCACAAACTGGAATAAGCCACGCTTGGTGCTGAAAGCCGTCTTTTTCCTGTCAGTCTCTTTTATCGATATTTGCCAGTACGCGGAGTAAGCGTCCTGCTTAGAGAACCATTTCTGTCCGGACAGCATATCTGTACAATCCTCGATGAGGGGTAATGGATAAACATCATTCTTCGTGACATCATTAAGCCCTCTATAGTCTACGCACCACCGCACCGACCCAGCACGTTTGCGGACCAGTACTGTACTTGCGCTCCAATCAGAGTAAGATGGTTAAATAACACCAGCTTTTAGCATTATATTCACGTGCCCTTCTTCCTCCGATACAAATGCCATTGGAGTTCTCCGGGGTTTTTGCTTCACTGGCCTGGCATCACCGGTATCAATCTCGTGTTCCATTGCTGTAAAATTTCCCAGGTCATATTCATCTTTAGCGAAACATCTTGAAATTCAAGCAGCAAGGAACGCAACTGCTCCCTCTCATCGCCGCTCAAATGTTCACTAGATCTTCGCCAAACATCTAGCAGATGTTCCGGTAACTCCTGCGTGTCTCCTTGTTCCACCATGTTGACCTCTCCTTCACACAAATATTCTTCAGGCAATGAAGACACCACTTCCACCGTCTCCGCTGTCCCCACACACGTATGCTTTTTCAACCTAACATTATGGTCACTCGGGTTAAAAACTGTCACTTTTATTTGTGTCCCAGTATGTAACGACCGGGATATCAGTTGGTCTTTAATGTCAGTCCCTTCAAGTATAAATATCCCAGGTTGTTCTTTCACAGTAAAGAGTACAGTTGTTACGCATCTGGGAGGGATTTTAGTCAATTTGGAGACCGTAACCGTAGATACCCGTGGTGTTTGTGTTTCCTTACAGGTTATATATAGAGTTTGTCCCCCTATCTTAATATACAAATCCGGGATATTTATGTATGCACTATACTTTGGCATAAGGTCCTTTCCCAGAAGCATGTCATTGTCAATAGGGGCCACATACACATTCTCACAAATCTCCCTGTCAACCATCTTAATCAATATAGGACCAGCTACAAAACCGGTCATTCTTATGTCTTTTCCTGCCGTCCTTAAGGTCACGTGTTTTAAAATGGGTATATAATTACCAATTCTATCGAAAACTGTCTGAGAAATAATGGTCACTTGTGCCGCCGTGTCAATCACAGCATCAATTTTCAACTGTTGTATTCTTATTGGTATTCTAAACAGAGTGTTGCTTGTCTGTACTTCATGGACTTGTATTTCATCTAAGGTATTAGTCCAGCCTTCCACTTGCTGGATCGAAGTAATGCCTCCGACTCCGACCCACTGCTGTTTAAATCACTGTCCACAAAAGAAACTTGCTTGTCCTTTTTCGCAACACGTTGCAATTCCGGACAATTTTTCCGCCAGTGCCCAGTGTTTTGGCAGTTGAAACATCTTCTCTCGCCTTCAGGAGAACGTGACCTGTTTTCTACCGACGGAGACTGCTTATTCGGACACTCCCTCTGCAAATGTCCTTTTTTTATTACATTTATAACAGGTTATGTCCGATGGGCTTTTGGAAGGCGATTGAGAAGATCTTCGTCTTGGTATTGAAGACAGTTTCTCAAGTTTATTTGAAATTATGTTTACTTTCTCCTCGAGACGACAGAAACTCTTTTGAAAGTCCTTCATTCTATCCTATTTCCTTTTTCTTGTTATTCCTTGCGGTGACTTTGGTGCCGTGACTGCTGCCACTTGCACTTCTGCCACCACGCCTTTTGTTATTGTTTCTTGCTTGTTGTATATTAAGCCGCGGGAGTTTTTCGCCCACTTTACTTGGGTCGCCAAGGTCATCACTCTATCGGCCCAGTCATCCAACAACTCGTCTTTCTGCTGACAAGCATTGGAAAACTTAATGTTCTGTTTCGGGGAGTTCCTGGCAACCAAAACGCCTCTCCAACTTCCCCATGATGGCATTATAATTGATATCCGGTATCTTATCAGTTATCAGAGTATGGTAATCACTCGCCGTGTCAGTTAGACACAAGCACAAATAATCCTTTTTCTCTCTTTTATTCCAATCATTTACCACCACATAGCGGTTGAACTTGCTTTTAAACGACATCCAACTACCCTTTCCACTATACGAAAGCGTCTTTGGTTGTTGGGTCAACCTTTGTCGTCTGTCCTCATGCCGGTGAGTTCGACCAGCATTATTATCTCTTTCGGGAACAACGACGCCCTTAGCTTCCGGTTGAACTTTGGGTTGTACATTTGTGTCTGCAGGTAAAACATTAAGTTGTACATTTGTACCTGCCGATGCGAATCCCTGGTTGGATGCACCAGCCTGTACTCCATCCCCTTGTTGTCCCTCTATGCTAGTGAAAGGCTGGAGCTGTCCTTGAGCCGGGTACCACTGTGGATAGGGGGACCACATGTATGGAAACTCATTTTGCCCTTGCTGCCATGGTGGGAACTGCGCTGGTTGCCCAGGGTATGGCTGTTGAATTTGTTGAGGTTGGTACGGCCCAGCTGGTTGCGCCGGGTACTGGTATGACAATGGTTGTTGAGGTTGAGTCTGTACTTGAGTTGGTTGCGCAGACGGGTACTGGTATGGCGATGGTTGTTGTGGTTGCGTCTGTACTTGCTTCGAATATTGTCGATGCTGATCACTCGGCTGTGGCGGATTACCAGATGCTGCAACCTTGTATCGACTATCTGGGCTTTCTTCACGTTTAACAGCCTTCGGTCGAGTCCCGTGCTAATTTGTAAATGATGAAGGAGGTCCCAATAGTTTATTAACGGCTGTATCGATTTGTTTGGTTGTCGTATGCAACCACTGCCGGTCCTGATCATCTGCCTGTACTTTGTCTTCAAGCATCGGTGATCTCTGTTTTGTTGAATGACTCCACCACGGCCAATCCTGTTCATCTTCTTCATGTTTGTCTGTTAGAGAATGTGTCCTCAGTTTGGCTGAAGAAGACCCCCACTGCTGCTCCTTCTCATCTGTCTGTTTTCTGTCTTCCGAAGTCTGTGTCTTCGGAACGTTGTTGTCTGCCCCAGAGTATTCGTTTCATCTTCCACATCATCCCACCCACCCTGCTCCTTTTTAGCAGACACCTCGTTTTCTTCCTCCTCCTCATTTTCTTCTGTTTCGGAGAAATCCTGCAATGGTACCAGTGCTCGTCTTGGCTGAGCGACCAGAGTTTCTTTCGGTTGCTCTGCAAATGTTTAAAAAGATGGTTGCAGTTGTTGGGCGACCACAGTCTCCGGCGGTTGCTTCGAGAATGTTACAAAACTCAAGAACTCCGGAGTTGGTCGGAAACCTCGTACTGAAGACAATTCCAACTTCGGTACATAGCCATAGTTCTCCCTTAAATTGAGTATTGATTGTGCCGTCTTGTCTCCAACACCGCGGAGCGATTTTAGTTCCTCGAATTATGCTGTGTCTACATCAATTTTATCAGCCATGATTTTGACTAGACGCACAGGATGTTAGGGGGAAAAGAAATGGTCACTAGGTATTAAATAGGAAGGTCAATGTCAATTTGAAAATTGGGAGTGTCAATTTATTGTCCAGGTCAAGTCTTACTTAAAGTAAATCTAGTATTTCACTTAAACTATGCCACACACACACACACACTTGCAATTTAAATGCAATGATCTGTAAAACTGATATTAAAAACAAAAAATTATCTAAATATTTCTTGCTCACAACAAATTTTCTTAATAAACTGAACCCAATCACACTCCACCATACAATCAATCAATACTCTCACTCAACCCAATCAACAATGGAAACACACAATGGTATCAAATGGACATAAATGTAATAAAACAAATGGCCATAAACACCAACAATTTATGTATTACAAATATAACACCCAGTATTTGATGCCGGGTATTTTAGTCGTAGATAATTTTAACTATTGATAGGGACCAAGTATGAATATTATTTAATGGTTTGTGATTCTTTTTCTGACTCCAGTATAATAGGCAATTATTACAGGGACTGGGTTTGGTGTATACCTATAACCTCCACTAAACCAGCCACAGCCGGTAAAGTTGATTCAGGTCAGGCGCGATCCCCAGCTATGCCGGAGAACCGGTTGTCCCTCCGCTCACTGCGACTGTCCGACCGCGCTGCACGTTTCCTCTGTACCCTCAGGGCCCAGATACCTCCAGGTTCAGGAATTCGTGCACTTGCTCGCTAGAACACAACTAATGTAAAAAACAAAGACATTAAATGATCGTTCTCAAAAATAATTGATGGCAAAGTTTTTAATCACACTGATAGCAATAGCTTGAAAAGAAAATTAACTCTTATTTTTTTTTCTTTATCTATGGTTCACCGTACTCTATTATTTAACAATTGCTTTAGAGTAACTACGGGATTGCACAAGGTGCGCTATTTAGGAAGTAGAGAAGCTTTACGGTAAACCAAAATATGCTTGTAATATATCCAGTCGTTCAGAACATTTCCCGTTTCAACTATGCATACAAAAGTTATGATCCTAATATGTGATGAAACAATAAAGCACGATGAAAATATTTGCAATAGTCTTATAATGAAAAGAACTTACGATTTCCAAAGAGTGTTTTTTATTTTTTTTCTATTTATTTCAAGGAAAGAAAAATAAATATATAAAAAATAAAAAGTTAAATTGAAATACAATTGCTATTGTCCGCTAATATCCACTAGCGTAACTAATTACCTTTATTAGTTAAACAAAATAGCCATGAACAACATTAGCAATTGCAGAAATTCCAATCTCCGGAATGTAAACAAAGGAAAGATTACCGTTTCCGGTTAGCTCATGGCAACAACCAATGAAACACGGGGAATCCCAAGCTATTAATAGTTTGCTGTTCAATCCAGGAATTTTGCAAATTGCAACGATATGATATCACAGCTTGCAATTGAAACAAGTCTCAAAAGAATACTAACGCAAACTTTGAGATAAACTGAATTATATAGTATTCCAAATAAATGAAAGTACTTTAACTGTTTACTAATGAATGTTAAGTCCAGAAAGTTGTCTGAACCAATTCAAGAATTCCACAATTCTAGAATACTGAATATTAATTACTTGACAAAATTATCACAAAATATGAATATAAGACAATGCAATTGTCAATAATATTTACCGACAACTGCAAAAAAAGCATGATGGCGGACAATTTTCCCGCCAATGTTTCGATCTTTGCCGAAACAAAAATATCAAAATATTGTTGCACTTCTTGAAAAACAATGAATTGCTGTCACAAATTTGCTGTTTTTGCACAATCTTGACAAAATAGTTGAGTCACACAACAGCAGGAATCATTAGAAAAAAATGAAACCACAATGGCGGGTATATTCCCGCAATGGTTCAATTTTTGGAACTGCGAAGTTGCAACAAAATTTGCTCGCAGCGCCAGTGAAGTAATTAACAGATACACGTACCTGCAAATAAAGATGTATTTGGTCCACAGAATCACCCAGGAAACGTTATGCAGACACAAATGCACACGATGAATATAGATACGTAAAACACGTCTATCTTCGAGAATGGCTGCTGTATGACTGACGATTCTCCGCCTCCGTTTCCGGTCAATCGATTATCAGCAACCGCACTGTTTCTGGTTACACACCAGTTAATTTCACCACATATTGCTGAGGTTAATATCTTCACAATTGGGACATACATAAGTTGCCTGCCAGTGTGACCACTGATCTGCATAATAACAGTGATAGAGCATCCTGAATCTCGCAGCTTCTGCACCATATGTTTCCTGGCCTAGTGGTTGGTAAGTTTTATTGTTATACATGCTTAAATACACATGTTTCATTATTTGTGGTATTTTTTACACCCATTTTCATGCTGATGATCCAATGATCAGTACCGGTTGTCCTACTGTCATTCAAAATTGTGAAAAAAAAGAGTCGTGCACTGTTCAAAATTGTGAAAAAATGAGTCACGCGCTGTACAAAATTTGAAAAAATGAGTCGCGCACTTTTCAAAATTGGGGAAAAAATTAGTTGTGCACTGTTCATTCTGATTTCAAAAGTGTGGAAACATGAGTTCCACACTGTTCGAAATTGTGAAAAAATAAGTCACGTGCTGTACAAAATTGTGGAAAAAATGAGTCATGCACTTTTCATTCAAAATTGTGGAAAAATGAGTCGCGCACTGTTCAAAATTGTGAAAAAATTAGTAACGCGCTGGACAAAATTTGTAAAAATGTCGCCCACTGTTCAAAATTGGGGAAAAATAAGTCGTACACTTTTCATTCAAAATTGGGGGGAAATGAGTCATGAACTCTTCAAATTTTAAAAAAATGAGTCGCGCACTGTTCAAAATTGTGAAAAAGTTAGTCACTCACTGTACATATTTGTAAATATGGGTCGCGCACTGTTCAAAATTGGGGAAAAAAATGAGTAGCGCACTGTTCATTCAACATTGTGGAAAAATGAGTCACGCACTGTTCAATATTGTGAAAAAATAAGTCATCACTGTACAAAATTTGAAAAAATGAGTCGCGCACTGTTCAAAATTAGGAAAAAAAATGGTCACGCACTGTTCATTCAAAATTGTGGAAAAATGAGTCGTGTTCTGTTGAAAATTGTGAAAAAATTAGTTGCGCGCTGTACAAAATTGTGAAAAAATGAGTTGAAAACTGTTCAACATTGTGCCGCTCACTGATCAACATTGTGAGAAAATGAGTTGCAAACTTTTTTAATTGTGAACATTATTTTGAGTCGCGTTATTCTTTAAATTGTGAAAATTTAAGTCGCAAATTTCTCAAATATGTGAAATACGCCTATTCACTTAATAAGCAAAAAAAGCCCTGAGTCTATAATAAACATATTTTAAGTTTAAAGAAATTCTAAATTATTATTTTTATATACAGTCAGTCAACCAGTTTAGAATAACCCGGCAAAAAACGTTAAATCTTTTGACCACAATAATTTCTTTCTGTATTTAGTGTTAATGTGAGAAGATGTAAACATAAAGGGTAACATTTATTTTGTATGATAACAGGTTAGGCCAGACGGCATATGCAGTTTTTTGTCAAAAATAGCCAATTAAAGTTCACCCTGAGGAAAATTATAAAAAAATCATTCAACTTTCAGAATTAGTATTTTAAAACATTGTCATGGCATTTGTTTTCAATCAGCAAAAAGTTCATTTGAAAATAATGAAGCCTTCTATATCCATATGCACATTTCAAAACATAACTCATTCAATCAGTTCAGGTTAACTTTTTGCTGCATTTATCCCCCCCTGTAAGCATAATAAAAAAGCTTTCTTGCTAAAACTTTGTTAATTTATTCCTTTACCTAATGTATACCTTTGACACTTATCATTTTGTTTTTATTGTGGCATTATGGAAAATTAAATACAAATTAATCGGAACTGCTGATTATCCGGAACTGGTTGACAAACTGTA
>VMBQ01001929.1:59528-89620 GCA_007657795.1 Dreissena rostriformis | reverse complement strand
CCCCCCCCCCGCATCCCGGCAGAGCTTCACATCAACCCATCCAATTAATTTTTCGGAAAGGTAATACTTTTTGTTGACAAATTTATTTTTTATATTTTTTTTTTTTTTTTTTATGTTATTGATTTATCTTTTCATGTTATAAATCTAAATTTACCTATATAGTTTAATACAAATTTATAGATCTAGAATTGTATTATTAAAGCAGTTGTGCAATGAGTGTTTGATGATGTTTTTTCCTAAGGCTTCTTTATTTCATTTTCAGGTTGACTACACAAATTTCCTGTTTGGTTGTGGAGACAGAACCATTTGTATGTGCAATTTTGATCTCAGACACTTACAATTTGAAATTGTCATGTATTATTAGGCATGACAGGTATTAACAAAGCATCTCAATCAAGTATTAAGTATTTTACTAAACACCTAATGAATTAACATTGACAAAAGTCAATGTTAATTCATTGTGTATGAGATTCACCTGTGTTTGCCTTGACAAAATAAGGAAAGCAAATTAAAGTATTAGTTATATTTTTTATATAATTTTAGACAAGATGTTTTATGAATATTTGTCATAAATTCTTCTTGTGATTAAATCTGTCATGTTTTTTTTAAACGTGTTAAGTCTATTTGTGTTAAGTTAAATGTTTATTATTACTGTTTTAATTTGTGTTCATCTGCAGCAAATGAATGGTAGCGGCGCAAATTTGTATTTGTTTCGTTTTTGCCATTGATTAATGCTCATTTTATTCATATATCCCTATGGATATGTACTAAATAAAGTGTTAGTTTTGTTTGTTGAAAAAATACTTCTTGTTTATTAATGTTCTGAATAAAATATGAATCGCTATGTTTGTTTACATTTTAACAAAATAAGTGACATTCCACGTCTACAAAAAAGTAGTTCTCAGAATGGGCGGGGTTTAAACATAGAAAGCTAAAGAAATTCATTGAGTAAAACAAATGTGGGCGGAGTTTAAAAACGGATATTCATGGGCGGAGCTTAAAAGCGTTATCGGATGGTGTATCCGATAGCACTTTAAAATATCATGTCAGCGTCTCCTATGTAAAAGTGCACTCGTGGCATAATAAAATCCAACATAGTGTCCAACATGGCCACTGATACAATAAGATGGACCACAAACCCATAAATTTTGACTTAAACGTGATGAATTGTATGAAAATAAACGCCATAGTTTGGAAAACAAGGAACACATTGATTGAATTGTTCATATCACTCAGCAGTTGAATAATCATGAAAACTAATGAATAACAGTCATCTGTCCACTATCACCTGATACACATTCACCTTTGTCCAAAACATTTGTCTCAGAGCGTACAATTGTCGGTGTCTTCATCCCCCTCAGTTCCGTCTCCTTGTGCATTGTTTGGATTGTCACAATTTTCATATTGGCAATATCCATATAGAGCCGTACAGGGGAGTCCATAGCGTCTGCAGCTGCATCGAGAGGTTTTATATCCTACAGAACAGTTACAATGGATGATTTCCAATAGTTCTTCAGGTGCAGCATTGATTTGGGTCATGATTGGAATTATTTTGTCGCTGTCCTGTGTCCATACCCATTCAGTCGGGTTTATAGTTTTTGCCATTCCCATCCATACTATAATTTGATAGCATACACGAGGGAATATTGATCATAGACAAGAATTTTACTGAAGACTGCCCATGGTGGTGGCTTCCCTGATGCAAACTATGCATCATTTCCTGCCAATTTGTTGTTTCCTGCTTGAAGGCGTAGGACACCGCCCAGAACATATCGATCCGCTTGTCATAATCGCGAAATCGCGGCAGGTCCTTTACTTCTTCTACACGACAAGCATGCCTTGCAAAGCGATGCATCAAGATATGAATGTTCGTATTATTTCCAGTGCTCAGCTCTGACTTCTGTTTTCGCGGAATCAGAAAGTTCGTCCGTGTTCCAGGAGTGATAGATGGAAATCAATGGAAATGGTGTAATAATAATCAAGGCTTTTAAAAACGTTATGTATCAGGTTCAGGTTCAGGTTCAGACTAAATCTCAAACAGGACACGTATTCTTAGACACAAATAGAGTAACAATTAATCAATAATATAAGCTATATAAAAGGGGATTTTGTACCGTTGCAACATTTATTTCTAGAGATACATTTGAAATGCTTTCTCAATGGGGCTTATTCGCCTCTATAGCCGACTAAAACCAGGTTATAGATCTAGACCAATGTTTCGTCAAATGTTTCTTAAATCTTGTAACGCGAGATATTCAAAAGAGTGGCGTTAAACATAACAACTATTACGTTTGAGTCGTTAGTTATGCACTTGCGGTCATTGTGTTCCCGGCCATTTGGACGCCATTTCCGATTTATGTGTTGCGTAATAGACATACATAATTTGTGATTTTCTTAATGTGTGCNCCCCCCCCCCAAATGCAAGATTTCGAAAACAAAATCATCCAAGTTGAGTGGATGGTGACATAGTTATCAGCATTAATAGGTTTAAGCGGACGTCATCTTGAAAGAAGCAGCTTTCCGGAGGTCCGATTTCGGTGAACGTTTGATATATTATAAAGTACCTTCTATTGTTACATGATCTGTTAAAATTCCGTTTGTAGCAATATTTTGGTGGTGGATATGGCATTTTTCATATTATAACCACACTATAAGTCTCGTATTCTTACTTGTTTGCTGAATTTTATGGAAAAGCGAAACAAAAATATATGATTGATGTTGTTATACAATCTGTTAAACCTATTGATCTACCGACGACTACTTATGTACTATTTAAAAACTAATACATACAATTCCATTCTTATCAAGTCATATCTGGTTTGTTGAAGCGTGTATGGGGAATATAAACAAGCAGACATGCTTTGTGGTTATTTTTGGCAAATAGTTGTTGATGCGCATATAATGCTTTATTTCTGAAAATAATTCAGAAACAAGTAGAAAAATATAAGCAAGTAATGACGTCCATGACGTCTTTTGTATTTATCAGTGAGTTCTTTTGAACAATGTGCGTTCATTGTTTGTGACATACCAATAGCACATACGGGATCAACACGCTAAGAAATCATTATCATATATCACACCCGATACTTTTGCCATATGTCAATGAATGCCACCAAAGCATTGTCCATCTTAAAAATCGCGTTGTTATCACTACGTGTTTTTGCTGGGTCTTGCATAACACACTAGCATTAGAGTTTCATAGAGCTCTCCCGGGGTCATCGGGGATACTATTGTTCACATCTTGTTTAGTTTGTATATTGTTATAACCGTATGGCAAATGAATCATTATACAAATTTATGATCACTGGGGATGATCGTGTTGTTTGTCTATTTTTCTAACCTTATGGCCATTGCATCCTTTTACAAGTTCATGGTCACTTGGGATGATTTAGTTGTTTGTCTGTTTTTCTAACCTTATGGCCAATGAATCCTTATACAAGTTCATGGTTACTGGGGATGATTTAGTTTTTTTTTGTTTTTCTAACCTTATGGTCAATGAATCCTTATACAAGTTCATGGTTACTGGGGATGATTTAGTTGTTTGTCTGTTTTTCTAACCTTATGGCCTATGAATCCTTATACAAGCTCAGTGTCAATGGGGATGATTGTGTTGTTTGTCTATTTGTCTAACCTTATGGCCAATGAATCCTTAAACAAGTTCATGGTTACCGGGTATGATATTGTTGTTTGTCTATTTGTCTAACCTTATGGCCAATGAATCCGTATACAAGTTCAGATGATCACTTGGGATGATTCAGTTGTTTGTCTGTTTTTCTAACCATATGGCCAATGAATCCTTATACAAGTTCATGGTCACTGGGGATGATTGTGTTGTTTGTCTATTTGTCTAACCTTATGGCTAATGAATCCTTAAACAAGTTCATGGTTACCGGGTATGATTTTGTTGTATGTCTATTTGTCTAACCTTATGGCCAATGAATCCTTATACAAGTTCAGATGGTCACTTGGGATGATTTAGTTGTTTGTCTGTTTTTCTTACCTAATGGCCAATGAATCCTTAAACAAGTTCATGGTTACCGGGTATGATTTTGTTGTTTGTCTACTTGTCTAACCTTATGGCCAATGAATCCTTATACAAGTTCAGATTGTCACTTGGGATGATTTAGTTGTTTGTCTGTTTTTCTAACCTTATGGCCAATGAATCCTTATACAAGTTCATGGTCACTGGGGATGATTGTGTTGTTTGTCTGTTTTTCTAACCTTATGGCCAATGAATCCTTATACAAGTTCATGGTCACTGGGGCTTATTTAGTTGTTTGTCTGTTTTTCTAACCTTATGACCAATGAATCCTTAAACAAGTTCAGATGGTCACTGGGGATGATTAAGTTGTTTGTCTGTTTTTCTAACCTTATGGCCAATGAATCCTTATACAAGTTCATGGTCACCGGGTATGATTTAGTTGTTTGTCTGTTTTTCAAACCTTATGGCCATTGAATCCTTATACAAGTTCATGGTCACTTGGGATGATTTAGTTGTTTGTCTGTTTTTCTTACCTTATGGCCAATGAATCCTTATACAAGGTCATGGTCACCGGGGATGATTTAGTTGTTTGTCTGTTTTTCTAACCTTATGGCCACTGAATCCTTATACAAGTTCTTGGTCACTGTGGATGATTTAGTTGTTTGTCTGTTTTTCTAACCTTATGGCCATTGATTCCTTATACAAGTTTATGGTTATCGGGTATGATTTAGTTGTTTGTCTGTTTTTCTAACCTTATGGCCAATTAATCCTTATACAAGTTGATGGGCACCGGGGATGATTTAGTTGTTTGTCTGTTTTTCTAACCTATCGGCCATTAAATCCTTATACAAGTTCATGGGCACTGGGGATGATTTAGTTGTTTGTCTTTTTTCTAACCTTATGGCCAATAAATCCTTATACAAGTTCAGGGTCACTGGGGATGATTTAGTTGTTTGTCTGTTTTTCTAACCTTATAGCCAATGAATCCTTATACAAGGTCATGGTCACTGGGGATGATTTAGTTGTTTGTCTGTTTTTTTTAACCTTATGGCCAATGAATCCTTATACAAGATCATGGGCACTGGGGATGATTTAGTTGTTTGTCTGTTTTTCTAACCTGATGGCCAATGAATCCTTATACAAGTTCATTGTCACTGGGGATGATTTAGTTGTTTGTCTGTTTTTCTAACCTTATGGCCATTGAATCCTTAAACAAGTTCATGGTTACCGGGTATGATTTAGTTGTTTTTCTTTTTGTCTTACCTTATGGCAAATGAATCCCTATACAAGTTCATGGTCACTGGGGATGATTTAGTTGTTTGTCTGTTTGTCTAACCTTATGGCCATTGAATCCTTAAACAAGTTCAGGGTTGCCGGGTATGATTTAGTTGTTTGTCTATTTGTCTAACATTATGGCCAATGAATCCTTATACAAGTTCATGGTCACTGGGGATGAATTAGTTGTTTGTATGTTTTTCTAACCTTATGGCTATTGATTCCTTATACAAGTTTATGGTTATCGGGTATGATTTAGTTGTTTGTCTATTTGTCTAACCTTATGGCCAATGAATCCTTATACAAGCTCATGGTCACTGGGGATGATTTAGTTGTTTGTCTGTTTTTCTAACCTTATTGCCATTGATTCCTTATACAAGTTTATGGTTATCGGGTATGATTTAGTTGTTTGTCTGTTTTTCTAACCTTATGGCCAATGAATTCTTATACAAGTTCAGATGGTCACTGGGGATGATTTAGTTGTTTGTCTGTTTATCTAACCTTATGGCCAATGAATCCTTATACAAGTTCATGGTTACCGGGTATGATTTAGTTGTTTGTCTGTGTTTCTAACCTTATGGCCAATGAATCCTTATACAATTTCAGATGGTCACTTGGGATGATTTAGTTGTTTGTCTATTTGTCTAACCTTATGGCCAATGAATCCTTAAACAAGTTCATGGTCACTGGGGATGATTTAGTTGTTTTGAAGCGTTTAAAAAGTGTTTGTCTTCGTAAATTGCGAGTGCATACGCATAATTGAATAGCAAAACATAACTTTAATTGTCTTAATCAATACATTGAAGACATACAATCGGATTAAATAAGTTGCTCAACTTCTTGAAACCAAAAATTCAGTGGTTACAACTAGGCCCTTTTTGTGACGTTACGACGTCATTATTTCAGAAAAAATACAAAAATAATCATTCGTAAGCATACAATAAAAAGAACATTTGTGGGATATGGTGGAACATCGATTTTAATTCACTAGTGATCTTAGGAAAAAAATAATTTATATGACCACTCGTGAATTACAATCGATATTTCAGCAAATCCAACAAATATACTCCACAAAAAATTAATAAATAAAATTGGTATTTGTATTTCGCACTTAGACAGGTTGCTAATTTCTTGTACACTACAGTAATACAAAACATATCTATTAGTTACAGAACGTGTTACATTTTTCACAACGTTAAATTTAATATAACGCGAGAATATGATAAAATACATTCAACGATAGAGCATACAGTGTTCCAATTAATGGTTTCTATTGAAACATGTCGTTTATACCGCCCAAAGCTGAAAAACGTACAATCAAATTACCCGTGCACATCAGGATGACTATGATACCTGGCTGACTAATTGTTGGTAAAGTGACATTAATTCTAATTCGTGAACTCAGAGTAAAATTTTGTTTTCCATAAACTCTCTCCTAGTCTGACAATAACAACAAACACAATTTTCAATTCAAGACATTTAAATTGTTATTTGCAAGTATTACTTGGGGAAGTTGCTGGGCACAAAGAACGGGTGTTGAATTTACAAAAAGTAACAATAATATATTTCAATAAAAACTGTTAATTTAGCACCATTATATGCGATGGATATCGAACATGCTTATAATAGTTTAAGAATAAAACAACACATTCAATTATTCGTTTCATTACATTATAATGTTTTGATTCTATAAAATGTGTGCGTTCGTTTACAATCCTTAACACAATGGAAATGAAGTCTCTCTTGTAAATTGTCTTTCACGTATCTTTCTTTTACTCATGCACATATCTATCGTCCGTATCGTTCATTCTACCCTTAACACCATTATTCGCAGCGACAGAGGCACCACCTATCGTAAAAATATAATGGAAACAAAATAGTGTCCCATCTCGTACATGTGGCCTAATAGCCTTAAAAAATACCTCGGGTAAATGCATGTATGACATCTGTTTGTTACAATTTATGATTTTAAAGCTCTCCTTTGTTTTACTTATATTTCAAAAATATTAAAAATCATCTACTATTCCCCACTCCTCTTCAAACAATTAAATATTAAGTGTGTTAACAAGTGGACACAGGTCATTCCAGGCAAACGCTATCATTCTCCAGGAATCATGTCTATATTGATCGTGTTTGCTTGTTGCTATGTACATGGCCTTATAATGATCATACATAAACTATCTGATACTTTGATATTCAACAACGCATAACACCCTGTGCTAACACCCTGGTACTGTCTATAACTTCAGCGATGCGTTCCGCCTTCTTCTGGCACCATAGGCCGCGAGGTGTCGAGCTCGGGTCTAGACCTTGCGGACCCAGCTGTAGTCTGCGACCAATGCTGCTCCGTGAATTCTGAAACAAGCACTTATGTAGCAGACTGAGCACACAGCAGTGAGTAAAGTCGTTTTACAATAACGCCAAATGTGTGTTAGTTCCACCAGATTATAAATATTGCAATCATCAGTCAATACCCATTTGCTTTGATATGGAAGTATCAATTATAGTTTTCTATGGCTATTGATTTATTGCTTCGAATCTAGTGATGAATACTTTCATAATGCTGATGTACATGTATACTGTAATGTGATATATAATGCATTATATGCCGATAATGGAGATAATAAGATAGATTTCTTGACGATAAAATCTTTAAGATATAGGCAATGGAGAAAATATCGGTGATGGTAATATAGTGTTTGCTGTTGATGATGATAAACTGACATGATGGTGGGGTGGTGTTTTCGTTGTTGTTGCAGTTGTTAGTTTAATTGGTGATGTTTTGCGGCTGATGGTAAGGAAAATTAGGATAAAGATATAAAAGGAAGATGATAAAAAGAGTATCTACCACTACTGTCAACTTTTATTTTATGATCACAAACAAAAAACATCAAACACAATGAACGGTGTTCAATACCGAAGTACTCGTATTTATATTGAACACCTATGTTGTGCTGACACCGAAGTGTGGTGCTACAGGACACATTTCAGTTTGTTTGTGTGTTTTTTTCCATGGTTACAACACTCATACAAATTTAGAATTTAGAGGGTGTTACAACAATAAAAGTTAAATGGAAATGGTATAGCTTTAATTAAATAAATTATATTAGTAAATACGTTTTAAAAATCATTCAATTACAGTTTATTTCAGTTGATTTTAGTACACGTTTTAAGTGTTTTTAACATAAAATATAATTCATCTATCTCATCAATTTGATATATTGAACCACGTCAATGAAAACTAATTGTTCACTTAATTCAAGCGTTATTGAATGAATTTAATCTCAGACACGTTCGTAAACTTTGATCAGAATTTGCTTATAGTCCTGCTCAAGAACAACGAACATAAACTGTGGACATGTAATGAAACGCATTCGTTTAATTTTTTTATATATAAACACATGTTTTATTCTGCAAGGATACCAAAGATGTATGTCCTGTGTCAGACTTTAATTCATCTACCCGATATTTGACTTCTATCAGTAAACCACATATACAACGATTATACGTCGTTCGAAAACAAATCTTCATCAAATTAATTAAGAACAGTGTTTATAATTAACCTTTAATATAGACTCATATGTTCGAATTCAATCCTATTTGAAACATAACACTTGTACGTTTTACTTTGTTGTCAAATAACCGACGGCCGGAAGTCTAGATGCGAATTGGGTTAAATCGCAAGTGCAAAATTAGATTAGTTCAAAACCATGCCTCTAAACTTCCGGTTGTGGGTTAATTAATAACAAACTATGACATACAACTTTTAGTTTGATTCTTGCACGGCTCTATTTAATCGAATATATCACTTAAAGTGTACGTTCCATTTCTTATGAAGCTTCGCTCATAATCGTCAACCACGGCTGTTCAATCAATGTGCAAAGTGCATTTATTTTTCATTTAACTCGTACAGTCCCATACATAGACCTGTGTCTACATAGCAATGTGTATAGTATTGAAAATGAGTATACTTTTTTATTAGTCTTCCTTGTTTATGATCATATAAGAGAACAATATTTTATGGATAACTGCTTGAAATGTACTTTAGTAGAACATTAATTTGTGCTTATTATGTCTAATACTAGGCAACAAGCTATTTTTACATTGGGTAAATATCTTGACGTTGCATATAAGTTACGGGCGAGTTTATTGTAACTGAAGTCTAACTCGCATATTGTGTATATTGTATGCGATACTGTTCCATTCGTCTCACCGTTACTGCTGTTTATATTGTATACAATGTCACTACGTATGTTTACAGCATGTATGTTTCTATTTTGGGCCGGATACCTTTTAGTACAAATAAAACTATGTCACTGTCACTAACAGTTAACGATGAAACATAACAAAACAACATCAAGAAAAGGGAAACATAAATATGATAAAAAATATTCGTTGTGAGCAATAATAAAATCAGCAACAACAACAATTGTTTAAAATGAACAGAGTATGATTTTATCAATGCATTTTATAACAACACGAACCTGCAAAATGTCAAGTTTGTTCTAGATAGATCTAGTGTAGATCTACAGAATTGCGTGAATCACAACACACCACGTTTTTTTTTCTAAATGTGTGTTCATAATAAGAATGTATTTATGTTGTGAAGTTTATATCGATTGTGTAAGACATTAATCAAGTCTTTGAAGATGCAGAATGTGTTTCCATGGTTCTTGTTGAAACAAGCGATTTTTACATTGAGGGAAATGCATCGACTCAATTGTTAATTTAAGCGTGTACTTGGATGTGTTAGTATCGCACACAATTACTGCAGAATGACCTCTAGTTTATTTTCATTGTATATTTTAATTTGCGCGTGCTGTGTTAGAGTATATTTAAATATACAGTTTGCATATAATATTTACAATATTTTGCAAAGTGTGTGAGTGATAACATTGATTTTTATGATGCAACAATACTATTTTTACTCAGCTTCTGTGGCTGAAGTTTCCCATAGTGTATGCTAGAATATTAGTTATCGCCATGAACGATGTAGATAACTTTTATGCTTGATAATAACAAACATCGTTCATTGGGTGAAGAATGTGCTTGAAAAAAGTGAGTGATTCTGAGTAATCTGTGAATAGTCTGGTCCTTTTCAGCCTCTATCTCCGAGCAGGGAGTTGGCTCATTTTAAACATAAAGCACGGTTGCCAGCCAGAGAAAGTAATCTCTGACTGTGGTTTAATTTTACCTGACCTATTTATAGCCTCAGATTCTAAGAGACTACCTGAGCAAAAAATACTAAGTGGCTATTTTAGCGTTATTCGTGACGGCGACACAATGGATATGATTCACAATAAAGTCCTTTAAAACGTTGTTTCAAATTTATTTCTGTCTATATAATATTGTAATAGTAATAATACAATGTTATTGAATTGTATACCAATTTTCACAATTTAAAAGTATATAATTTATAAATTCTGCAGTGAATCTAAATATCTCACAGAAGTTATCTTTCAAGCCTAGNGGGCGAGTTTATTGTAACTGAAGTCTAACTCGCATATTGTGTATATTGTATGCGATACTGTTCCATTCGTCTCACCGTTACTGCTGTTTATATTGTATACAATGTCACTACGTATGTTTACAGCATGTATGTTTCTATTTTGGGCCGGATACCTTTTAGTACAAATAAAACTATGTCACTGTCACTAACAGTTAACGATGAAACATAACAAAACAACATCAAGAAAAGGGAAACATAAATATGATAAAAAATATTCGTTGTGAGCAATAATAAAATCAGCAACAACAACAATTGTTTAAAATGAACAGAGTATGATTTTATCAATGCATTTTATAACAACACGAACCTGCAAAATGTCAAGTTTGTTCTAGATAGATCTAGTGTAGATCTACAGAATTGCGTGAATCACAACACACCACGTTTTTTTTTCTAAATGTGTGTTCATAATAAGAATGTATTTATGTTGTGAAGTTTATATCGATTGTGTAAGACATTAATCAAGTCTTTGAAGATGCAGAATGTGTTTCCATGGTTCTTGTTGAAACAAGCGATTTTTACATTGAGGGAAATGCATCGACTCAATTGTTAATTTAAGCGTGTACTTGGATGTGTTAGTATCGCACACAATTACTGCAGAATGACCTCTAGTTTATTTTCATTGTATATTTTAATTTGCGCGTGCTGTGTTAGAGTATATTTAAATATACAGTTTGCATATAATATTTACAATATTTTGCAAAGTGTGTGAGTGATAACATTGATTTTTATGATGCAACAATACTATTTTTACTCAGCTTCTGGTTGAAGTTTCCCATAGTGTATGCTAGAATATTAGTTATCGCCATGAACGATGTAGATAACTTTTATGCTAGATAATAACAAACATCGTTCATTGGGTGAAGAATGTGCTTGAAAAAAGTGAGTGATTCTGAGTAATCTGTGAATAGTCTGGTCCTTATCAGCCTCTATCTCCGAGCAGGGAGTTGGCTCATTTTAAACATAAAGCACGGTTGCCAGCCAGAGAAAGTAATCTCTGACAGTGGTTTAATTTTACCTGACCTATTTATAGCCTCAGATTCTAAGAGACTACCTGAGCGAAAAATACTAAGTGACTATTTTAGCGTTATTCGTGACGGCGACACAATGGATATGATTCACAATAAAGTCTTTTAAAACGTTGTTTCAAATTTATTTCTGTCTATATAATATTGTAATAGTAATAATACGATCTTATTGAATTTTATACCAATTTTCACAATTTAAAAGTATATAATTTATAAATTCGGCAGTGAATCTAAATATCTCACAGAAGTTATCTTTCAAGCCTAGCCGAATCTGTCTAATACAAATTTTGACTCTCTTTTTATACTAATTGGTTACCATTGGATCGGGTCTGCACGACAAACAAGTTACTCATAGAGATGGCCTACAATATCGTAACACTTTTTTATGAAATTGGTCAGCTTTTGTTTGGTTTTTAGCTTTATTTATTTTTTTCTTTATTGTACCTTGTGCTCTGATCGCTGTTATACATGATCTTTGAGTTTCCGACAGTGTGGTTGAATTTCATTATGCAAAACTTTCTTACATAAAAGGTCTGTTATACAACAATGTTTTGTGTTTGAATTGTTTGTGTCAGATCGACCCATTTTAATCAATGTGTTACGTTACACTATGAGATAGCATAGTGCACTTCTTTTATTTTGTATACATGTACTCTTTCGCGACACGTATACATCTAAATTGTTTTATTGACTCTTTTTTTATTTAGGATCCGTCAAAATCACAAAATCAATGCTACCATTTCTAAAATGTGTCGTGTTCTGAGAAAACTGGGCAAAATGCTTGTGCGTAAATTGTCATCCCAGATTAGCCTGTGCAGTCCGCTTTTATGGAATTTTTGGTTTAAATGATGTCTCTTGTTAGCGAAAATCTAGTTTAGGCGGAAAGTGTCGTCCCGGATTAGCCTGTGCGGACTGCACAGGCTAATCTGGGAAGACACTTTACGCACAAGCATTTTGCCAAGTTTTCTCAGAACACGCCACAAATGAGAAAAGTAAATATAAAAATGAATCGACAATTGCAAGTGCATATTTTTTTATTGAGGTTGTTTTTTTGCTGTTAAATGTAACCATTTCTCGAAATATCATAATTTTGTAGCAATTCATCTTATATACATTTTTCGTGTGCACCATCCTGCAACTAATGTCATGTTTGTTCATTCATTGTATAAAATACATGTTATTTTTACAAATATTAGTAGATTTTCAGTCACATCACTGATGCATTAGGCTTTGCTTTATCACAAATCCCAATCAAAAAAATACTATAGGTTTGTGTTGAATGCAGATAAGTTTATACATCTAGGAAGAAAATCCGAATCCGATCCTTGGATGTTTGTTTGTACTTTCGTGCTGAGCAAATTTTTACTGAAATATATTTAATTTTCATAGTGAAGTACTAGTAAAAATGACATTAATACATACATAAACTTGTCTTTCGAATAAATTCATATGGAAACATGATATGACCTAACATTATTTGTGGTATTTTCCTGTGTGGTGCAATTACATATTTCTGGCGACGATTAACGTATTTCGCACGAGTCACGCGTACAGGTAAAATAAAATAAAAACATAATAGCAAAAAAAAGCAATGTAATAAAATGTACAAGAAAAATATAATCATATCATATGCACATGAAAGGCACAATATATGAGTGTACAATTTAATCTGGGCAAGTTTTTAATATTGTATAGGACATGACTTGTTATTTAGTACAACTTTTTTTTCTGTACCAGTTAAAGTTTAAATTCATTTTATTCATCCTGTAGCAAAACTCAAAAAAAATAAAGTTGCATATTTTTATGCCCCCTTCTTCGAAGAAGAGGGGGTATATTGTTTTTGGCTATCTGTCTGTCTGTCTGTCCAAAACTTAAACCTTGGTTAGTGTGGTAATAACTTTTTCAATATTGAATAAAGCAACTTCATATTTGGCATGCATGTGCATGTCATGGAGCTGCACATTTTGAGTGGAGAAAGGTCAAGGTAAAATTCATCCTTCAAGGTCAAAGGTTAAAAAACACAAACCAAGGGAAGTAATAAGCTTTAAAGGGAGATAATTTCTAAACCTGCCAAATGATAAATAGAAATTTTATTTGAAAGCGGCGCAATGGGGGGCATTGTGTTTCTGACAAACACATCTCTTGTTCGATTTGTAAAATATTTAATTATTGTACAATTTAAAATGTGTTTTTATAATTTAAAATGTTAAGTAATATTGAATTTACAATTTCATGTTGTACATGTTAATTCATGTATGTTTGTATGATAAGCCGTACACGATGTAAATGACAAAACACTTTAAAGTTTACGTCAATAAAACATTATTACTGTCTTATACGAAACGAGTTTTGAAAGTTTATTCGATAGCGAGTTGGTATGCCGGAAGTCGTGATGACTATGCTATCTAGATAAGATCGAGGTGGTCGAGTTCATTATTTTCAGTCGCGTTAAACATTGCCTCGTTCTTAAGGACGGTCAACAATTACGTAGTCGTTTGCACTTCTCGACATACATCTCTGTAATACCCTCAATGACAGGAATACTTTTTTACCAAGCTGTAGTGCTTTTTATACACTGAAAGCATATTTAAAAAACATTGACTGCTACTGCGCTCATAGTGTTATAAGTAACACGTCAAACGTCATACAACATATTCATTCGTGCCAAAAAATGAAGAGCCATCGTGATTATAATTTATCATAATTATTTCTTACAAAATGGGTTCGTAAAGGAATGATAAATAGGAAAGACATGTTATTTTTCAATTGTTTTGTAAATCAGGCAATCCTCGTCTATTGATTATTCCAAGCCTCAAATTATGTGTTAAGTAACAATAGGGAAATAACTTGTTATTCGTTATAAAACTGGTTAGGGTGATTCTGTACAAATGGGCGTATAGAGATACGATAAATAGAAAAACAGGTAACTTCCCTATAGTTTTGTGATATATCCGGGAAGCCTCACCTTATATATATTTCTTTTATGCAACATTTTATTTTCAATATATGGTATTACATACATGCATGTTATCTATGTTACAGCTCCTGTAGATGTACAAGGATGTATATAAACATAGTTGTTATCAAAACATTCATATACAGCACATACTACACAAACACAACATTTCAAAGAAGCTAACTTGTACATACTTACTAAATAAATTTTACATGTAATCATGCATAGAGTCTTTCTATATAATATTGCACACATACATGAAATAATGTTTTGAAATTGGAACAGCGCGTACGTTGTACGACGGAAAACATAGAAATACACATTTATTTTTCGTAAGTTTACCATATTTTTCCCCCCACACTGATAGTTTTGATTTGTAATATTGGAGCTACATGTTTTTGTTTTCCCATTGTAAACAGTTGCAAAACAATCATTTCCTTGGTAAATAAAGCTATTTCTATCCCTTATATACATACTCTTCAAAAACTTATTTACGCTTGGTACGGGTTGTTTTTGTTTACATGGTTACATTATTTGAAGATTCATGTTTTAAATAATTCCATACAATAAGACAGTGATGCAAAGCTTCATATTCGATGGGAAAATTTAACATTCATTAAATGAACCGGGTCATGCATGCGAAAATGGGTCTTATTCTATATACGGCAAGCGAATCCGCTCAGTATGGTCAGTAGCCACCTTGTGAGCTATACAATTACGTAAAGTATCGAGATCTCATAATCGAACAAGGTAGCTCCTGGAGATACGCTGGCCGCATATGTTATAAGCCCCATTTTCGCATGACGCGGGTCAATTAATAGTTAACAGGTATGGAGTTGTGTATAAAACCGTTCGCTAATAGTATCCGTTTGGTCATAATATTTCGTTAAAAAAGAAAATAAAGGTATCTCAGTGTACAAAAATCAGAAATAGATATTCAACAATAATGATCTGACAGTCGCTGTTATGTACCAAAGCCGAAGCCTTTGAAATTGTTTCGAGATAAGAATTGTTTTATACTGATTCTGTATTTGTTTTACAACCAAGGACATATGATAACATCTATTTTGAAATAAATGAACAGGTAACAATTCAATGTATCTTTGATAGATTTATTTGGGCGTAAATGTGACTACGTTTGTTAGATTTATTTTTCATTTAAGTGTATGTGTTTTGAAAGCAACTGTTTTAGTAGCATCTTCTGCAAAAAAAAGGTGTTACATAAATGTTTTTAAAATTCATTTAGTCTTAGAATCTTCCATTTGCCTTTAAATAAAAAACTACATTCACACATGCTTTGCTTAATGATAAAAGTGTTACATAGCAAACTTGTGTAGGTTTTAACTAAACACGAAAATAGAAACGTCTTCTTACATTAAACACGACATAGAGAATCACAGCCAAAACAAGATGAGTAATACAACTTTTTTTTCTCTCTTTATCCTGCGTTAAATGGCGAAATAAAATCCCATCGGATAAACATTGATACAACGACAGTCTGTGGACGTCATCTGGATGATTTTCGTCTCGTCAATCAATTTCACTTATATTAAGACCGGTTTTTATAGTATTTTGATTCAAAAAGAAAGTAGATCAAATGAAGTTTACGATGACAGAAGGGATAAAAAAAACGTGTGTTAAACAAATATATAATTTAACACGGGTTGTTATTTACTAAAATGCAAACGATGATGATAATGATGATGATGATGCCGTTAGTGATGCTGATACTTAGAATTATCTTTCAGCGCTCTCTGGAATCCACTAAACGCGTCAGGAACAATTTTGGTATGCATAAGTGCATAAAGTTAGCTTGAATCGACTAAACGCGTTCAGGAACAATGTTGGTATGCATGCGTGCATAAAGTTTGCTGGAATCCACTAAACGCGTTCAGGAACAATGTTGGTATGCATACGTGCATAAAATTTGCTGGAATCCACTAAACGCGTTCAGGAACAANGTGTGTGTGTGTGTGTGTGTGTGTGTGTGTGCGTGTGCGTGTGTGTGTTTGTGTGTACTCTTCATACTTGTTAATTATAATTGGTTGATGGCATTTTATGCCAAAATGTGTTCTGCATACGTACATTAAAATTCACAGTATTAGTGCGATTTCCTTCCTACTCGTTATTTATTAACACTGCTCGAACAATAACCGATCATGCAATAGGTTAACTGCTGTTTGTCAATATTTGTTCTGCATACGTACAGCAAAACTAGGATTTCTTTATTTTGCTTTGACACTTGATATCTTATCAACGGGTTATTCGATAACACGACTTTATAATAAGGAAAGCGTAAATAACGGCAATGCTTGCCAGGCATTATATCCTCAGGCCAATGATAAATCACTAAATGTTTGCGCGTTTGAAGTTAACTTTTTTTATAAACAAATGTTTCTGAAAAACAAATCCCTTAATTACTGAAATCTACAAATCTTGATTGGCGTTGTTTTTTCCTTTCATAAATAATTGCAAGAAATGTTGGTCAAATGGATCAAGACAGCTTAGAATAACATTTAAACGATTGGGTGTAACTTTATGTTAGAAAAACAGCCAAATAACTCAATTTACCAAGTTGCAGACTTCGTTGGCTGGACTTTATATAAGTTGATTTTACTAAAAAGTGTGATAAAATTATCACATGCAGAACGATTAATACAGTCGTTTAAACTCAAATTTCAAAATGGAGTGGAAACCCGGTTAATTTGTGTTATATATTATGTTTGAACCGTGTCACACGTTTCCCTTATGAAGTTAGACATACAACTGCATTTTAATTCCCCCTCTACAAAACTTGACGTATAATGAGAGCACCTGCCTAGGACGGCGGGTCGGCGATCGGCGTCCACGACAATGACCGCTTTCTATTTCAAAACGTTGTATTATGATTCTCATGAAACATAGTAATAATGTGCAAGGGCATAATATCTCGACCAACATCGATAGTATGCCGAATAGTTGTGCAGCGTTCGGTATGTGACTAGCAAAGATATGTGACGCAAAATCGAGGAAAGGTGTATAACACAACTCACAGTATTTTTGTTAATGCCAACATTTTTTTCTGCATACGTACAGCAGTATTCACAATATTAGTGGGATTTCCCTCCCACAAGTTATTTATAATCAATCCCCGAACAATAACCGATCATGCTATAGGCTGCCGATTTTTGTTTAAATGCCAACATGTTTTTGCATACGTACATCATAATTCACAGTATGAGTGCGATTTTTTTCTTACTCATTATTTATTGACTGCTTTATTTAAATGTCAATATTTGTTCTGCATACGTACATTAGAATGTTCAAGCAGAGCTATGGGACCGTTTTCTTTTAATTATTTATTTGATACTTGACATCTTTGCCACGGACTATTCGATAAAACGACTTTTTTCATTAGATTATCGTAAATACCGGCGAGGTTTGTCGAGCATACTATGCAGCAGGCATATTGTAAAACGCAAAAAGGTGCGGATGGGGAGTTTACCTTTTTAAACACATGTGTTTGAAGAACAAAATACCTTATTTTATGCAATCTACCGAATAAGATTTACGTTCTTTTTCCGATGCATATATATTGTATTAGTCAAACGTTATTGAAACCGAAACTATCCGTCTTCACGTGTGTATGTATGTGTTATTCAGAGTTTATGTTCGGGTCCTCGTTGAGTCTTTACGAGAACATTATGTGCGGACCTGGCCATCCGTCAACACATGGGTTGTCACTTATTTTATACTTTGTATAACCATTCACGTGTTGTTACAAAATATAACGATAACACAAGAAATCGATATTTGCAACTCGTTTCGAGTCTGAGTCGCTTTATAATTTTATCAATTTCTAACGATGATTTCTCGAAAACGAAAGTGTATTTTCAGTATAGGTCTGTGGCATTAGTGTTATTTCGCACACTGATGTACATTGTTCNTCATGAAACATAGTGATAATGTTCAAGGGCATAATATCTCGACCAACATCGATTATATGCCGAATAGTTGTGCAGCGTTCGTTATGTGACTAGCAAAGATATGTGACGCAAAATCGAGGAAAGGTGTATAACACAACTCACAGTATTTGTGTTAATGCCAACATTTTTTCTGCATACGTACAGCAGTATTCACAATATTAGTTGGATTTCCCTCACACAAGTTATTTATAATCAATCCCCGAACAATAACCGATCATGCTATAGGCTGCCGGTTTTTGTTTAAATGCCAACATGTTTTTGCATACGTACATCATAATTCACAGTATGAGTGCGATTTTTTTCTTACTCATTATTTATTGACTGCTTTATTTAAATGTCAATATTTGTTCTGCATACGTACATTAGAATGCTCAAGCAGAGCTAGGGGACCGATTTCTTTTAATTATTTATTTGATACTTGACATCTTTGCCACGGACTATTCGATAAAACTACTTTTTTAATTAGATAATCGTAAATACCGGCGAGGTTTGTCGAGCATACTATGCAGCAGGCATATTGTAAAACGCAAAATGGTGCAGATGGGGAGTTTACCTTTTTAAACACATGTGTTTGAAGAACAAAATACCTTATTTTATGAAATCTACCGAATAATATTAACGTTCTTTTTCCGATGCATATATATTGTATTAGTCAAACGTTATTGAAACCGCTAAGAAAAATATTGAAATGATTGAATATATTTTAATGTTACAAAACTAGCCAAACAACTCGATTAACCAAAATACATGAATAGTTCAGTATTATGAGTTAAACGTGTTAATAAGATCCACATTAAACTTGATGATTATGTTCGTGGACATTATATCGCAACCAAGTTAATAGATAACATGGCAAATGTTTGTACAGCCTTCGATTTGTGACTAACAAACATATGTGATGCAGAAACAATGAAAGGTGTTCTAAACAACTGACTTCCTTCTCACAGTATCATTGTGATTTCCTTCCTTCAAGTTATTTATTATCAATGCTCGAACAGTAACCGATCATTCAATACGTTGACGGCTTTAAAAAAAATGCTAACATTTGTTCTGCATTCGACCAGCATAATTCACAGTATTAGTGCGATTTCTTTCTTACACGTTATTTATAAGCAATGCTTAAAAAATAAGCGATCATGTCATTGGTTGACGGCTTTTAAAAAAAATGCCAACATTTGTTCTGCATACGTACATCGGAATTTACAGAATTAGCGCAATTTCATTCCTACTCGTTATTTATAATCATTGCGCAAACAACAAGCAGCCATGCGATTGGTTGACAGAATCCAAGCAATACTAGGATAAAAACTAGAATTTCATTGTTCCTTTGATACTTGATACCTTTACAGCATGTTATTCGATAAAACGACTTTTTAATTAGTACAGTTTTAATAACAGCATTGCTTGTCCGGCATTATATGCAGCAGTCCAATGGTAAATCGCTTACTGTTTGCGGGTTTGAAGTTTACTTTTCTCATAAACTAATATTTAAAACAAATAATCCCTAAATTAATTAAATCTACCGAACTCGTTTGTCTTTTGTTTTTCCGCTGTCTAAATAATACAAGAAATCTAGGTCAAAACTGATTTTAGACAGCTAAAGAAAAGATTGAAATGATAAGATGTTCTTTATGTTACAAAACTAGCAACATAACTCGAATAACTAACATATATTAATAGTTTTTTTTATTATGAGTTGTATACTTCCTTGGCTGGACTTGATAGCAGTTGTTTTTACAATAACGTCTGATAGAAATATTAGGAATATGACAAACGCATGCAGAACGACTCATACAGGGTGTACAACTCCTGTTTCAAAGCGGAGTGAAAGTTTCGGTGCATGTTAATTTTGCAGTTAAGATATCAAACTGCATTTTAATACAAGCTTTACAAAACTTGACTTATTATAGGAGCACCTGCCTAGGGCTGCGACTTTGCGAGCGGCATCCAAAACCATGTCCGCTGTCTATAAAAAAAAATGATAATATGATCCTCATTAAACTAGGTGATCATGTTTGCGGTCAAAATGAGCCTGTTTAATAATGTTCATTTGTGTCTTACTTCTAAATTCTTAGTTAATTCTTACGAAATTCTAAAGAATTTTGTATGTAACGGGCCCAATTATATCGACCAAGTTCGATAACAGGCCAGATAAATGGAAGCACCACTGATTTTTGCCTTTGAATTATGAATGAATTGGCTTTATATACCTTTTCCCGCCCTCTAACTGAGATAGTTTTAATCGTATAATCATCAAACGTGTTAACACGACAAAATTCTCTCCGATATTGTGGTTGCAAACAATTTTACAATTAAATAATACATACATAATATATTAATTTAATCCAGACCTTTAAACAGGTGTATTTTGTGACAAGTTGGTGTTCATGTTCTAAAAAATACCTTAATGTGTAAGCAAGTACATTTAAATGCATATTCAGGTGGATGAATTACACAACTTTACTAATATAAGCTGCATCATGCGAAACTTGGTCTTATTCCATATGCGACCATATTAAAACCCCATTATGTTATACCAAATTCGTCGATTATGCATTTTAATGCCTTTTTATGAAATAACAAACATCGTTTTAAACATAGCTTATCAACAGAAAATTCCACTTAAAATAAAATGCCACTCTGTGTATAATAGGTTTAAAACAATTTCAAAGCGTTTTACATGATTTAACTTTCGTTACCTCTGTTTTGGAAGAAGTTTAATAACCTCAAGTTCATTGTGTGCTCTAGTACGGTTGCGGTTAACGCGGACGGATATAGCCATTCACAAGCGTCACTGCACCATATCCAACGCGTATAAAACACAACGCCGCAGTTTCTTGAGCATATAATGTCTGCAGCAAACGACGAACAGGTCGGTGCTAGTCTACATATAACAAACGTTTACGTGTATATACCGAATCATTTGGTGCCAGAAGACAAATACTGACAGAGCAGTTATTTCGTAGAATTTGGGGCTACGGTGTATTGCGTTATTTAAGGAACCGATTCAAAACTTATGTTGTTCTGCATTTGCCACAGAAGACACATTTTCCTCGGTTTCAGCGAAGTGAAAACTTCTGGCGAAGAAATCATCGGACTCTTAGTTCAATCCTAGGACGGATTTTCATAATTTAAATCTCGGGCAATACAATCGGCGCAGCATCATGGCGTCTGCCTTTCCACCGTTAAGTCCAATCTGCAATTTTTCATGAACACTATTAAACGCTATCGAACTAGATTCAACAACGGCACCAGCCAGGGTGACTCTACCACGAGCGCCATAGGCGAGAAGCTCGAGCAGGTCACAGACACGATGTCTAGCTACCTCGCCAATGCCACCGAGCGCCTCTACGAAACCCTCTCCTCCAATGATACCCTCATCAGCAGCGTCTTCAACACCGTGTCACCACAGCGGCTGAGACGTTACGTCAACCGGCGTCACAAGGCCGAGATGTTCCGAGAAAAGTACTTCCGAAGGAGCAGTTCCGTGCGCGTCACGCAAAAAGAATTACGTCGGTCCACCAGCGAGACCGTCATTGTTGACCTACCCTCGGTACCCAGAATCGACTCTACGAATACGGGAATTTTCGAAGAGTCTATTACAATTAACGACAAGGACAAGGGAAACGAAGTCCAGGCGCCTGCCCGGTTGTATATTGGGACTAAAAAGGTGTCTCCTATACTCGCGTGCAAGGCGGCTATGTCGTGTAAATCACCAAACTTCGACCGAAAGGGGTTGATCAAACAGTTCAATTCCGACGATGGTGAAGGAACTTCTTCCGTACCGAGGACGATACGTGTCAACGAAAAACAAGGAGGACATTCTGAAAAAAGTCCCCTCTCCGTGAAAAGGGGTTATACAAATTGTGAGACAAGCCGGCCATATGCCCCACGTCATAACTATCCAATCATTCTATGGAAGTCATATTCGGATGAGCGGATCAGATTAGAATGTGAATTTCCACTAACACCTCCGCTAAGTAACGATCGTCAGCTTCATGGCAGCTCAAGCCATACTAATCCCGATATGCAAAAGCCTGAACAGCGCCATCCCAAACCCACTTACCATTTGGTGCCTTTACAAGATCATACACGTCGTTCACATTCGGTGTCCGAATACACCGTCTTAGACGAGGGCTCCATACTTACGTCCAATGAATGTGATACCTTACGTGAAGTTAAAGATGATTTCCATTAAAAGCGAGAAAGGCTTCCTTCGACAACGGAATACGTCTCCCCACACAAGAAGAAGGTTTTCCGTGAAATAGTCGAGCACGCTAGACGGACAAATGGAGCCAGATTTAGAGACGGTATTCGGAAAACTTCAGTTTGTGGTCCACCCTAACAAACTGAAAACTGTGAGAATAACCATCAATGAAATACAGATTTACACGGATACCGGTATGCAGGGTTCAACAGACGATTCCAAGGCAGTCTATTACTACTACATTAAATTGAGATCAGACAACGGAAAGTCGTCTGTCACGACGAGGGAAAAGAAAATGGCGGAAGACGGATATGTATCCTTCCGCGAAACGGTAACTTGCCGGTTGAGCATCGTCGACCTTGACGATATGGGCGCCATTAGGTTTTACGTGTATAAGAAAAAACAATGGTCGCCTTTTGAGACCGCGAAATGTGTGGCGGAAAAGAAAGTGTATTTCAAGCTGAATTCGGACTGCCTTCGGGCCGTGTTTGACCTTAATTTGCATAAGAGGGTTTGTGTAATTGAATGGTGTAGAATAAAGTACAAACATGTAATTATGCTTTCCTTCACTAGTATCTGAACGTTTTAACATACGCATCATAACGATTTAGCAGTGTATATGGGTTTAAATGATTGAATATATGTATGGATGAACACATTAATACATAAATCAGAAAAATTAAATTGTGTTTGTCTGTATAAAGCTTGAATTACATTAGATCATTAAATGTATTTTGAAAATCAAATTACGTTTTGTATTTGTTTTCTTTATTGACGTAAAGAATACGTATTGGTCCTGTCATCTTTGTTGGGCTTACTGTCGATCACTACAATACCAGGAGAAGATAAATGGCCTGTACTATGACTTATATAAATACACTTCAATTGCACTAATAATTATAAAATTCAGAAATTTTGAATTATTTTCAACTCTTTGTCGGCCAGATATATTGATATTTAAATGGACTTGTTCACAGATTTTGACATTTTTTGAAGTTTGTCATTTAATGCTTTAAATTGATAACTATAAACATCATAAATAATGAGCTACAATATAAAAACACAAATAAAAGTAAATACAGAAAAAAAGATTTAACCACACCAAGGCTCGAACCACTGACCCATGAACCCATGGAGTAAAAGCCAAGCGCCAACCCACTCAACTATCCGTCTTCACGTGTGTATGTATGTGTTATTCAGAGTTTATGTTCGGGTCCTCGTTAAGTCTTTACGAGAGCATTATGTGCGGACCTGGCCATCCGTCAACACATGGGTTGTCACTTATTTTATACTTTGTATAATCATTCACGTGTTGTTACAAAATATAACGATAACACAAGAAGTCGATATTTGTAACTCGTTTCGAGTGTGAGTCGCTATATAATTTTATCAATTTCTAACGATGATTTCTCAAAAACGAAAGTGTATTTTCAGTATAAGTCTGTGGCATTAGTGTTATTTCGCACACTGATGTACATTGTTCATTTATTTCTTTAATCTGTGACCAAAAGTTGAAAAATTCTCATTTTGATAAACTGTGAACAGGTCCCATTAACACGGGGTCTCATGCTGTTTTGGTTTAATTCTTACGGATCAGAATAAAGGACCGATTAGCAACTATACATTAAAACAACTATACATCCAACCAACTGTACATCGTACCAGCTATAAATCGAACCAACTTAACATCGTACCAATTATACATCAAATCAACTATACATCGTACCAAATATACATCCAACCAACTATACAACGTATCAAATATACATCTAACCAACTAAACATCGTACCAAATATACATCCAACGAACTAAACATCGTATCAAATATACATCTAACCAACTATACATCGTACCAAATATATATCCAAACAACTATACATCGTATCAATTTTACATCTTACCAACTATACATCATACCAAGTATACATCGAACCAATTATACATCGTACCAAATATTCATCCAACCAACTATACATAGAGTCAAATATGCATCTAACCAATAAACCATCTAACCAACTATATATCGACCCAACTTTATATCAAACAAATGATTTGACATTTGCCATACGTAATCTATCTTCGCGATGATTTTAATTTAAATGTAAAGCAACATTAACACTTTGACAAATGCTAGATCACATGAATATACATACCTCTAGGTAAAATATTCAACGGAATTCATTATTTTGCGGCTTATCGTACTCATTTGGGTCGCATCATATGTTGTTCTTCAGCTTAAACTCGTTTTTTTGTGTGGCCATTTTGTTATGCTTCTTGTTTCTGTTTCCCAAGTTCAGTGGGATACACGGCAGGACGTCATCAATACACTGGGTTACTACAACTCGTGATAACTTTTTAAAACACAGTTTTAATTAACATAACCCGCTCATGTGTTTTGCCTAAATCCTGATGCAATAAAGGACTAAGATTAGTGTCGTGTTTATTTGCTTCGATCACTTCAATATCTTGTTGTTATTATTATCATTATAAATAACTAAACAATTGTTAAAAGAATTTGATTTTTTTAAATTCAACGCCAAGTTTGCTTTGAGCTCTGAATTTTACGGGATGGTTACCACTGCGAAAAGAAACAATCCAGAATGCGGTTTTTATTCTGTAAATCCGGCCTTGAGCATGAATTATTGCTTTTGGTAACTTAAACAATATGTTATATGTTTGCTTTCAAAAAAGATAAACAGTTTTCGTTACCAACTGATCAAGCAATGTTTCGCCGGTTTTAAGAAAATGCTCTTCAGTCGAATTCATCATAGAAAAACCGTTTCACTGACCTTTTGGAGATATTTGAATTTTAACATGATAACAACGTAACAACGACGACAAAAACATCAACATTAGTCAGCTTTTAAGAATACAATTGCTCTGCCTTTTAAACATAAACAAAATATCTCATTGTAAAAAATCCACACAATACTCGAGATTGACCAACGTTTTGAAAGCTGTTCTGCAAAGCTTTACGCATGACAAAATCCATTCTGCTGAGCAAAACTCACCGATTTGATGTCTAGAAATCACTGAGGAGCGATTCTGGAACTATCAAATTTTGCAGGGAATGAAATTATCGGACATGGTGATCTTGTTGATAACTTCTGTTTACTTGGATGGAACTTTTATATAACTGTGTAGATTCTATAACCATATATATGTAAACAAACACAGCTATGAAATGATAAATGTCAGATGTGCAAACATTATGAAACACTATTTAAATTAACAATGTACGCTAGATCGTGTATTGACTTTTGTACTATTATCGTTTGGAATAAGACAGTAAACGTTTGGGCTGTGTGGCTGATCACTATAATGTCATTGGGCCGAAAGTGGTGTTGTTTTCTATTTTTGTTACAGATGTCTGTTTTTGACATTCCAAAAGACATATCTTTGCAACTCGAAAATGTTTCACGCGTCTTCTATTTTCGCGATGATATTTACTTGAATTTAAAGCAACATTAACATATGCTCGATAACTTGTATATGCATAAGTCAATAATAAATATAAAACAGTCGTCATAATTTTGTGGCAGATCATACTCATTTGTTTGAAGTATATGTTATTTTTCCCGCTTTAAATAAGTTTTGTGACGCAATTTTGTTATGCTTACTGTATCTGTCTCCCGGTCTTCAGTGGCATTCATGACGTGACATCATTTTATAAACAGGGTTACTACAATTCGTCATAAAAAAAAATCAACACAGTTTTAGTGAACATAGCCCGTCTGATATGTTTCGCATTACTCCTTATGTAATACATGGATAAGGATTCGTTTCTATTCATTGTCTTCGACCAAAAAATATCTTGTTGTTAATAATTTCCTCATAAATAAATAAACAACTGTTTAAAGAAATTGATTTGTTCAACAGTTTCACCATACATTAGTTGCGAGCTCTCAACTGAAAAGGGAGGTAAGCACTGCGAAAAAAAACACCGAAGTCCAGCATCCGGTGTTTATTCACAAAATTAGGTCTGGAGTTATACATTTGAAGGTAATGGGGGAAAATATCGATGGGTAAGTGAACAAGATTTGAAGTATTGCTTTTGATAACGTAAACTATAAGTTTGGTTTCAAGAAAGAAAAACTGTCAACAACTGACCGATCAATTTTCGCCGATTAAAAACAAATTGCTCTTCAGTCGAACTCATAAAAAAACAGTTTCACTAAACTAAAAGGCTGTGTAAAAAAATCTTTCAGATTGTTGAAAATCAACAACAAACTGGAGATTGCCACAAAGCTTCTGTATCATGTATTGATTGTTGTTTGTTTTGCGTTTAAAGAAGCGGTTCTGCAAAGCGTTGGGCAACACACAATCCATTTTGCTGAGCAAATGATAGTTTACGTTTCCAGAAATCACTAAAGGTGCGCTTATGGAACTATCACAGTTTGCAAGAAATACAATAATATGACATTTTGATCTTGTTTATTAGTCCTGTAAACTTGGATGGAACCTATTTGAACTTCAATATAACTGTGAAGAGTCTATAACTATATGTCTGTAAACAAAAACCAGCAACGGCATGATAAAAGTCAGATTTGCAAACATTATAAAACAGTAAAACACAATTTGATGACAGTAGACATGTTGAAGTCAATCAGTGTCTGCAAATAAATTTATCTCTAGTTAGTAAGAAACAAATGTAGTTAAGCAATTAGTTTACTGACCATTGCATTATGATTGTTTTAAGTAAGACAGTGCCATTTTAAACATTAACAACTACCTCGTTTAATTAATGCATTTATATATTCTTTGGTTTATTGCGTAATTTGGATATTGGCTGTCACTTGGTATTCCTTGATATATGTTTATGCCTAAGAACAAAACCAGCATTGTTTATTTAAATAGATAATAAATTATGTTACTTATGTGATAGCGTTCGAACGAACTGCATATCGCGCTGTATTACACTTATTATGCAGTCCGCATAAGCTAATCGGGGACGACACTGATAAGCCTGTGCGAAGTGACAGGTTAATCTATGATGACACTTTACACAAATACATTAAGCCCAGTTTTCCCAGAACGCGGCTCATACCATGATGTTGCGGTTCTGGCGCAGGAAGCACTGTGTTGTGGGGTTCTTTGAGACGAACGCTACGTAGAATTCGTACATGCCGGCTACGGGAGTCGCGAACTGACCCGTAGACTGATCGTAAGCGTTGCCCTGGTTGACGACGACGACGGAAAAGATGGGTATGTTTTCTAGGAACAGATGTCCCGTCGGCGTCGTAACTGTGAAGAAGATAGCGGGCTGGATTCCAGAGGGCACTAAAAGATAATTCTAAGTATCAGCATCACTAGCGGCATCATCATCATTATTATCATTATTTTTTGCATTTTCCTAATCATCATCAGCAGCAGCATTATTATTAACATCATCGTATGAATCATAATCATCATCATCAACATTGACAGCACAACCATTTTAGTACTTTTTCCCCCAAAGGTTGCGGCCTATTCAAATCATGCATGATAATGTATTGGGCATTGGTCGCGGTTAAATTGACATCAAACATTCCAAACTTGGTATAGAACGTGCGCTTAGATATCATCAGATAAATTATATACTAGTACATTTTTTTTTTGTAAGAAAATATGTTCTTTAAATAAAAAAAAAAATAAAAAATGTGTTGAAAACAATATATTGCAAAATAAAAGTAAAACACATGGCGCTGGTATTCCATCTGGCTATAATGGAACACCTAACAGGCAATGTCCATCGGGCTTAATCCATCTATCCATTTGTGATCAGATTTGTCATTATGGACTGTTGTCATCGGTTCCGTTTAGTTACCTATTATTCCTCAACAACTTTATTTGAAATTAAACATTTCTCAAGATCTTAATCGATACCTTGACAACCATTTATAAAGCAAGCTTTATATTCGGACGGACTGCCGAAGCAATGGTCTCCGCCATAATTCGGGTACGGGTTGTAACATATCCGGGGTCTTGCAGCTAACCCCAGACCACAGGACACATTCACCCGGAACTGAAAAAATACCATAAAGTTGTCAAATACTCTGAAGATGTATGGGGATCCCGAATGTCATTCCAATATACCCCTTCCTACAGCCACTTTCGCGTCAACATAATGGTGGTGAAAAATAAAACGGCGCGCATTGAAAATATTGAACATCAAACGTGGATAGTGAAATATTATTGCAATTGTATGTTAATGTTTTTATTTAATTCTTCTGAATACCTCTTCCGTTCTTCAGAAAAAAATGTATTATCAATTATGCATTAATATGTAGGAGTTGTACACAATGTTTTAACTCCTCGTAGTGTGTCTCCGGGAGCATTTCAGTCGTGGTGACATTAGTTACCGACAAACGTCAAAGGGAGAAAGCGCTGTAATGAGTGTTTGGGTTATCAATGAAGTTTTGACGCACACAGACAGCGGTATCAGAAAATAAATCCCACCTCTCAGGACCCTACCCCCCCCCCTCCCCGCAAATATATTTGGACCAATGTCTTATGATGATATAAGGCGAGACATCTCGTTGTCTAAACTTTATCAGATATAGGCATATAGTTCGTTTCATGCATTGATTATCTACTAAATATAATCGCAAGGAACGGGTATTTGTGTTTCAAATAGTATTTTCTTTTCAACATTAATCATTGGTCCAAATTAAAGTCTTCATATGTTTCGTAGATGTGTTTTACAATACGCGTTTGAAAACTTTCTTTTAACACAAAAAATATCACTTATAATGATGAATTTTAATCAATTTGATGTTTAGTATTCTGTTGCATGTTTTGACCTAATTTGTATAGCCATTAGTCACATGTTTTAAATAAAACCTTCGTATCGATTAAATCTGGTTTCCCCACTTCTTAAAATGCGAATATATGAATGATTATTTGTCATTCACAACTAAAGTGACCTAATTTGTATATACATTAAGGTCACATGTCTTAAATAAAGTAGTTTTATCAATTAAATCTGGTTTCCCCACATCTTAAAATGCGAATATATGCATGATAATTTGTCATTAACAACTAAAGCGACCTTCTTTTCCTTATACATTCTAATCAGTTGTATCTTGTTTCTTACATGTACATCTTATGATGTGTCACACACACACACACACACACACACACACACACACACACACACACACACACACACACACACACACACACACACACAC
>VMBQ01001929.1:36094-59301 GCA_007657795.1 Dreissena rostriformis | reverse complement strand
AAGAAATAGGAAAACCAACTGAGGGCGTACACCTGCAATAGGAATGCAGATTGTAACTTAATCGAGAAATAGGAAAAAAAACTGAGGGCGTACACATGCAATAGGAATGCAGATTGTAACTTAATCAAGAAATAGGAAAACAACAGAGGGCGTACACATGCAATGGGAATGCAGATTGTATCTTAATCAAGAAATAGGAAAACCACAGAGGGCGTACACATGCAATAGGAATGCAGATTGTAACTTAATCAAGAAATAGGAAAACAACAGAGGGCGTACACATGCAATGGGAATGCAGATTGTATCTTAATCAAGAAATAGGAAAACCACAGAGGGCGTACACATGCAATAGGAATGCAGATTGTAACTTAATCAAGAAATAGGAAAACAACAGAGGGCGTACACATGCAATGGGAATGCAGATTGTATCTTAATCAAGAAATAGGAAAACCACAGAGGGCGTACACATGCAATAGGAATGCAGATTGTAACTTAATCAAGAAATAGGAAAACAACAGAGGGCGTACACATGCAATGGGAATGCAGATTGTATCTTAATCAAGAAATAGGAAAACCACAGAGGGCGTACACATGCAATAGGAATGCAGATTGTAACTTAATCAAGAAATAGGAAAACAACAGAGGGCGTACACATGCAATGGGAATGCAGATTGTATCTTAATCAAGAAATAGGAAAACCACAGAGGGCGTACACATGCAATAGGAATGCAGATTGTAACTTAATCAAGAAATAGGAAAACAACAGAGGGCGTACACATGCAATGGGAATGCAGATTGTATCTTAATCAAGAAATAGGAAAACCACAGAGGGCGTACACATGCAATAGGAATGCAGATTGTAACTTAATCAAGAAATAGGAAAACCACAGAGGGCGTACACATGCAATGGGAATGCAGATTGTATCTTAATCAAGATATAGGAAAACCAACTGAGGGCGTACACATGCAATAGGAATGCAGATTGTAACTTAATCAAGAAATAGGAAAACAACAGAGGGCGTACACATGCAATGGGAATGCAGATTGTATCTTAATCAAGAAATAGGAAAACCACAGAGGGCGTACACATGCAATAGGAATGCAGATTGTAACTTAATCAAGAAATAGGAAAACAACAGAGGGCGTACACATGCAATGGGAATGCAGATTGTATCTTAATCAAGAAATAGGAAAACCACAGAGGGCGTACACATGCAATAGGAATGCAGATTGTAACTTAATCAAGAAATAGGAAAACCACAGAGGACGTACACCTGCAATACGAATGCAGATTGTAACTTAATCATGACATAAGAAGAACCACTTAGGGCACTTAAATGCATGGAAACGAGTTCATATAATGCATCGATTAAAAATAATGCTTGATCGAAAATCTCTAGAGAAAATATACTTTTCGTTTATAAGACCAATTCTTGAGTATTCAGATGTTGTTTTTGATAATTATACACAATATGAAAAAGACGAACTAGAAAAATCGAAACAGAAGCCGCGAGAACAATATCTGGATGCACACGTTTAGTCTCACTAGAAGATCTTTATAATGAGTAAGGATTGTAACCTATAAGTCAACGTAGACGTAAACATAAATTAATATTAATGTATAAAATGAATTCGAGTAATGTTCCAACCTACTTACAATATCTTTTGCCTGCAACAGTGGGGTCAGGTTGCAATAACTCTTAGAAATTCTTCACATCTACAAACAATTCAAGCCCGCACAACACTGTTTTCAATTCTTTACTTCTATCTACTGTATCTGAATGGAATAATCTTCCTGTTAATGTAAAAAACGCTGAATCGATCCTTTCATTCAAACGGCGAATGAACAGTGATAGACCGACTTCAAATCATTTATTTTCATACGGCGAAAGACGCTCTAAAATGTAACATACGCGCTAAAGAACAAATTGTAGCGCATTAAATGAACATATACTCAGACGCAACATCGTAACATCCCCTTTGTGTCTCTGTGGAGTCCACGAAACGACTCTACATTACTTTCTCAATGCACCCAGTATGTACACATTTGGGCGAACTTATCATTACGATATCTATATATTACGCCCCATGCATTGTAACTATTTAATATGGAGACGACACTCGTGACTACTTTATCAATACTAAACTAGCTGATGCAGTTCAAAAATTTATAATTAATAGTAACCGATTCGATACGTGAATATGCCACAGAAAGGCTCCCATACGCCTTTTTCTCCCAAGTCTTTCAAAACCTCTTTCTTTTGTTTCCCAAATTTCTACCACTTTATCTCCTACACCTTCTTACTGTCATACTATTACCTATAACAATTGACACTCTGTAATCGGAGTTTCTTTTTTTGCCCCGTGTTTTTCTTGACTAATTATTTTGAATCCAATTATGTTCGTACCAACTCATGCAACTGTATATATACTGAGGCGAGGATGAAGAACAATATAAGACCTTGTCTTCCGTTCTCATCCCATTCAAACATGTTATTATTTATTATAAATATTGTATGAAATTGTATGTATAAACATGCTTGTTTGAAATAAATATGTTTAAACTAATACACAATATAAATTATAAATATAAATTGGTACTTAAATCCTATGTGATTTGGACACCAATTTTAATATTATGTGTTCCATGTAAACAAATATTTTTCTATATATTTTTTTCACTACATACTAAAACGGTTCCATATATAGCAAGATACGATGTTAACATGTGAGATAAAACGAGTTTAAATATCTTCAAAATTCATCCATTACTATATATTATGTCTGCAAAACAACTTCGTTTGTTAATGTATTTTGTATTATCATTTTGTTTAACACTAGAAACTTTAAACTTTATGTGTAATAACATTATGTTTATTTTTTTCTCTTCTGATACAAAGGTTATTAAACTTCTTCTAAAACGAAAGTTCAATCGTGTAAAACACTTTGAAATTGTTTTAAATCTATTATAAACATAGTGTCATTTTATATTAAGTGTCATTTTTGGTTGATAAGTAATGTATAAAACGATGTATGTTATTAAATAAAAAGGCATTTAAAATGCATAATCGACACATTTAGTATAACATAATATGGTTTTAATATGGTCTCATCAAATAGGATAAGACCACGTTTCGCATGACGCGGCTTATATTACTAAAGTTGTGTAATTCATCCACCTGAATATGTATTAAAAGGGACTTGTTTACACATTTAGGTAATTTTAAAACATGAGCACCCACTTGTCGCCAAATACACCCGTTTAAATGTATTATTTAATAATAAAATTGTTGGCAACCACAATAATGGAGGGAATTTGTTCGTGTTAACAATTTTGATGATTATACGATTGAAACTATTTCAGTTAGAGGGCGGAAAAGGTTTGTAATGCCAATTGATTCATAATTCAAAGGCAAAAATCAGAGGTGCTTCCAGCGATCTGGCCTGTTAGCTTTTCTTTAGCTGTCTAAAATCACTTTTGACCTAGATTTCTAGAATTATTTAGATAGCGGAAAACGAAAGACAATCGAGTTCGGTAGATTTAAAAAATTAAGGGAATGTTTTTGTTTATAAAAAAGTAAACTTCGAACCCGCAAACACTTATTTACGCGATTTACCATTGGGCTTCTGCACGTAAGGCCAGGCAAGCATCGCCGTTATTAAAACTATACTAATTAAAAAGTCGTTTTTATCGCATAGACCATTGTAAATATTTCAAGTAGCAAATCAAACAAAATAAATCATAGTTCCTATCCTAGTATTGCTTGGATTCTGTCAACCAATGATATATTCGCTTGTTTTTCGCGCAATGATTAGACATTACGAGTAGGAAGGTTAAGGTTAACGCACGCGGGCATACTTTCCAATTAACAAACGTCACTGCACCTTCTCCAATTGTGAAATATTATCACTTCGGGGGCAGTCTACAGTTATTCTTGAAAATCCCCAGGCCGACAACCACTGGTCTGCAAAACACCCTCACCTTAAATTCAGGAAATTGACCGGGGCCAATGCGCAGATAAGGCTTAAAAACTGTAGACTGCCTCCTTTTCCCACGTTGTTCGTAACTTTTGAACGAGTATATAACACAGCGCCGCCATAACTTCAGCATATATTGTGGATGTGTCTACACCGTTAGGTGCTCATTTAATTTTAATAAACGCTTACGTTTAGACACCGAATACTTTGATTCCAGAAGACACATTCTGACAGTGCAGTTCCTTCGTATAATTTGCGGTTACGGTGTTTTGTGTTATTTAATTAACATAAACAAAACGGTTGTGGTTTTGCATTTACCATATTAAACACAATTCCCGAGGATTGAATCGTGTTTCAGTGAAACGTTGTTTCTTGTAAAGTTGGAACTGTTGGCGTAAGAAATCATCGGACTGTTAGTTCAAGGCTAAAACGGATTTGCCTTTTTTAAAACTAGGGCAAGTAAAATCGGCGGAGCATTATGGCGTCAACCTTTCCACCGTTAAGCCCCATCGGTAATTTCATGAACGCTATAAGGCACTACCGAACTAGATTCAGCAACAGCGGCAGCACGGGCGACTCTACAACGAGCTCCATCAGCGAGAGGCTGGAGGAGGTCTCCGACACGCTCTCCAGCTACCTCCACAACGGCACCGAGCGCCTCTACGAAACCCTCTCCTCAAACGATACCTTTATCTGCAGCGTATTCAACACTGTCTCACCGCATCGGCTGCGACGGTACGTCAACCGGCGTCACAAAGCCGAGATATTCCGACAAAATTACTTCCAAAAGAGCAATCACTTGCACATCACTCGACGAGAATTACGTCGGTCCAGCAGCGACACCGCCCTTGAAGGCATACCCTTGGTTCCAAGTCTCTACCCGACGAATACGGGAATTTTCGAAGTGTCTATTGATGAAATTAACGATAGAAATGAGGGAAAAGAAGTCCAAGCGCCTGCCCAGCGGTATATTGGGTCTGGAAAGGATTCGCCGATACTCGCATCCAATGAGGCTATGTCGTGTAAATCACCAAACGTCGACCGAAAAGGGTTGATCAAACAGTTCAATTCCGACGATGGTGTGGGAACTTTACAAGATTATACATGGCGTTCACATTCAGTGTCCGAAAACACCGTCTTAGACGAAGTCTCCATACTCACGTCCAATTCATGTAATTCCTTGGAAAAGGCTTACGTGAAGTTAAAGATGATTTCCAGGAATAGCAACAAAGGCTTCCTTCGACAACGGAATACGTCTCCCCACAAACGAAGAAGGTTCTCCGTGAAACAGTCGAGCACGTTAAGCGGACAAATCAAGCCAGATTTAGAGACGGTATTCGGAAAACTTCAATTTGTGGTCCACCCTAACAAACTGAAAACTGTGAGGATAACCATCAACGAAATACAGATTTACGCGAATACCGGTATACATAGTTCAACAGACAATTCCAACGCAGTCTATTACTACTACATTAAATTGAGCGTAGATAACGGAAAGTCGTCTGCCACGACACGGAAAAAGAAAATGGCGGAAGACGGATATGTATCTTTCCGCGAAACGGTCACTTGCCGGTTGAGCATCGTCGACCTTGGCGATATGGGCGCCATTACTTTTTTCGTGTATAAGAAAAAACGATGGTCACCTTTTGAGACNTCATAACATAATTTAATCAATATACTAAAATTTAACAAATGTAAAAATCGTACAGTCCCGCTTTAACGTAACTTCATTTCCCCTCCGCATCGGTCTTGTCATCGTTTCGGTCTTACTGGTCGATCACTACAATACCAGGAGATGATAAGTGGCCTGTACTATTACTTATACAAATACATTTCAATTGCACACATTTTTATAAATTCACAAATTTCGAATTATTTTCAACTCTTTGTCGGCCAGATATATTGATATTAAATACGTGGTATCATGCTGTTTTGTTTTCATTCTTACGAATCAGAATTAAGGACCGATTAACAACTATACATCGAACCAACTATTTATCGAACTAACTGTACATCGCACCTACTATATATCAATCCAACTGTACATCGAACCAACTATACATCGTACCAAATATACATCTAACCAACTATACATCGACCAAACGTTCCATCAATTCAACTATACATAAAACGAGCATTTTGTATCTACTAACATCCATGTTACCAGAACACATCTGGTGTTGAGATTTTGGATTTTGCTATTAGGAATTGTTAATTGAGTAACTTTATTTTACGAAATTTTCGTTTGAGTATAAATGGGGCTTTAACCAGCGCTAACTTGTCTTTGCTGCATTTTATGAAATTCGTCTTCAATGTATATTTTTTTGCATATTTTGTGTTATTGTAACATCTTTTTATCAATATATTCCGATTTAACACATATACAAATTTGACAAAATCGAACAGTCTCACTGTGTTACTTGAATGAGTTTACACGGTGATAGGGCGATTACCACAACTAGATCTTTTCCGCTCACCGTCGAAATTGTATACTTGTGACAAAAGCTCCGTATCCTTCTGACGAAATGAAACATGGCGGACGAACCAATATCAGGTAATCGGGTGACAAAATATTTTATTATAAGAAACTGCAAAATGATTGCCACTTGCGAAGCACTCCATCGAGTTTCTGAACCAATATGTCGACTATTTAAAAGTTTACCATTCGTGAAATATTTATCATAACTTTGAAATAGTGTTTACAAAAAGTCGTGCCGCGCTCGACACCATTCGTACTCCATCGAATTTCTCAACCAATATGTCGTCTATTTGAAAGTTTACCAGTCGTGAAATATTTATCATAACTTTGAAATAGTGTTTACAAAAAGTCGTGTCGCGTTCGACACCATTCTTACTTGTGAGAAAAATGTAATAATCAGATAATTGTCAATGTGTCAGACCTGATGTTACAGACTTAAATCATTGTATATATAAAAAGAAAATGCCATACGAACCTGGGCCCGTATTCACCAACATTTCTTTACCTGAGACTAAAGAAAAGTCTTTATTCTATACTTTTCTAAGAACATTCTTAGGTCGAGTGTTTATCGGTATTTACCAACGCTATTTTTAGCGTTCTTTACAAATAATAATTTGTTAATAATATAAGCGACATTCGTACCCGGCATGTTCGGTAACGCAAAGAAAATTCCGAACCGTTTTCGGTTCTTTTGTCACAACAAACAAGATGGCGTACACGAACGAAGTTACCATAAGCAGAAATCGTTGGGCCGAACATGAGGAAACTGTTCTTGCAAATGAAATCATTAAACATCATGATGTCCTGTTCGGCCCAATAACAGGTTGTGGCGCCGTAAAAATAGGGGAGGTCAGGCGTAGAGGCTGGGAAGCGGTAGCGAATGTGCTGAACTGGTTGGTACATTTGGTGTTATTAATTTTCCAAATATTTGTAAATTCTAGCTCAAAGAATATTTGTACAGTTGATGCATTGTTTTTTTAATCATTGCTTATTATATCATTTTTAATGATATAATAGAATAGATAGAGCGAAACCAAAAGGACTGTTGAGGAATGCAAAACGAAAGTCAGCGACCTGAAAGTGAAGGCCCGAAAAAAAGAAAGAGCCAGGGTACAATATGAGCGGCGCACGGGTGGAGGACCCCCTTCAGAGGAATTGAATCCTCTCAAAAAAGGGTAATTTTCAAAGCGCTTGTCTATTAAGAAGATGTATGCTCGGCCTTTTTACTCTAGTGTTAAATATAATGATTCTTTGTATGATAACCAAAACATTACCTTTAAATTGTAGATGCTGAAACTCCTTCCTTCAGAATCTGTACATGGCCTTGAAGATGGTTTAGATACCTTCAAGCCCAGTTCTCCTGGTATTGAATTTGCAGCCCAACTTAAAATTCCATGAAATCCAACTAGCAGTGGCTGAGATTAAAGTTGTTTTGTATGCAATTGTATATCTATAAAGATTAATGTTACTTGTTTTAAAGTGACATTTATGCAAAACATATACATGAAAGTTATTATTTATAATTGTTTTCCTAATAAAAAGACGGATGTTTCGGTTATTGTAGGAAAATATGTACGAAATATCTTCGTCACAATCGGCTCGGGGCGCTAATTTGTCTTTGCAGCATTTTATGAAACTCGTCTTCAATGTATATTTGTGTGTGCCTATTTTGTGTTATTGTAACATATTTTTTATCAATATATCACAATTTAACACATTATAAATCGTGCATACTCACTTTAAGTTCAAAATCAATATCTGTAATATTTAAACATCGGAATGATCGTGTCATCCAATCAATTATATGTATTTGTCCGATTATTGATTTAATTGGAATATTGACAGTCCTCTTGGCGGATGTTCTCCAATTCCATACGGAGTTTAAAAAGACAAAGAGTCGTGATCATCTAACGCCGCCATTACGATAATATACGACGGCTGTTACCTAATCGTATTTTTATGTATGAAATTTATGTAAGTTTACTTAACTCAACGATTTGCTTGACGAAACGCGATGTCACTGAAACATGGTAATTTATGTAAATCGTAATTTACAACTACACGGTGCATAACCATATCGGTCCCCCTCTCGGATGAAACGCTATATCGGTATCCCTCCCGGATGCGGTACCGGTCATTCTCGGATAAAAACATGGTTCTGTGATGCAGGGTGGTCACCAAAATAGTGTTTTGTACCATAAAGGAAACGATAAACGTCAAGAGTAAGTATTGCATGGAACATTACAATCGTTGACTTATGTTTGTATGTACTTCGTTTTAATTTTCCATTTACTGGAGTGTAGATATAAGCCACACAGTTTGACGTTGCATTGTTGACTATCACATCGGTGTGTTATTAATATGACTTTCCATTCTCAACCATACACTTAGGCCTAAAATGTATATGAGAGGCACATCAGTTGTAACTATTGTATATTAAAAACTCTAATTTATTAATTGAACGTGTGTGAAAGTGCCAGTCAATAGTCATTTTTCGTTGGCATGAAGCACGGGTATCCCTCTCTTTTATGGGATATCAGCGCACAGGCAACCTCTCGGACTCGATTCACTAACAGCAGTTCTTTTAAAAACTGTCATATTTCTCAGCTGAATAAAATGTGTGTTTATTTATAAATATATAAGTATACGATTTAAATAGCAATGCGTAGTTTTAATTGAATATGATTTGGAAAAGTTTACCAAGTAAAGTACGTCGCGGTCGATGCGCGTTTTAAAATTCAAATTATACCTTTTTCTAAAGACATAATTTAAATTTTAAAACGCAAATCGATTTAATCACAACTAATTACAATTTAAAACAAGGTATGTGTTTGTGAAACACTATGTCCCCTTTTGAGAGATTTTGACCCATATATTTAACCTTTGACCTTGAAGGATGACCTTGACCTTTCACCACTCAAAATGTGCAGCTCCAGGAGATACACATGCATGCTAAATATCAAGTTGCTATCTTCAATATTGCAAAAGTTATGGCCAATGTTAAAGTTTGTGCAAACAAACCAACAAACAAACAGACAGGGTAAAAACAATATGTCCCCCAGTAAAGACTGGGGGACATAAAAATGTACAAAACAAAAAGCTATTCCATCATTTTTAAGAAAAAAACACAGCTGGAAATTAAAATCGTAGACAAGAGAAGAATATACAATTTCAAAACATTCCGAAAATATCATTAAAACAAAAAGGTTAAAATATAAGTCTTTGATGATTAAAGTGTTCTTCAGATCGCGATCACGTTAAAGACGAGCTACGTTATGGCTTCATCAACCAAAGCGACGTATGACATCCCAGACATCTACTGCAGCGGATTCGCACTGGGTTCTTACGCCACATGTCCCAAACATAACGCGGCATATACTATCTCGAGAGTTGCCGAGGTAAGACAAACATACCTGCTCAACCCGAATCAAAGAGAACCCTATACGAGCCAGACACTTTGGACAAATTACGCAAAGAAATGATCGAGCTTTTATCAGCAGTCTTAGCCAGTTTAAAGCAATCTGGAAGGCATATTGTATTTTGTCAATGTATGCGTCTGATTTCCTCAAATAAATTCTCTCTAAACAATATATCTTTGTTTACTTCTACTTAATGTAGCCAAATGGTATATACGTCAACTATGACATAATCCCCGGAGACTATGACATTCTGGAAAATAAAATACCGGCTTTTTCATGGAAAAGTGCTTCGATTCATGAGTGGCGAAAAGTCTACAGGACAAGTAGTAAAAGAACAAAGTTGTCGTGGGTCATATTCACCACGTAATACGTCGATACACTTTGCAGTCCCTAGCTACACAATTGTGAGTGTCATGGCACGACAATTGACAAGTGTCATGGCACGACAATTGACAAAGAGCTAAACCCTAGCTAAATTTTGTGAATGCTTAAACTTTTGTTATAGAGCTAATTAAAATCCAAATTGAACAGAAATCATTCAATAATTGATATTTAAAAAGAATTATCAGTCGGGGTTTTCAATAGTTTCTGAATCTTATGAAGCAACTGTAGACCAACTCCACCCGAGAGGTTGCCTGTGAAGGTATAATCACAGATTGGAGAGGGATACCCGTGCTTCATACAAACAGAAAGTAGACAGATTTTCAATATTTTTGACAATGTCAAGGGTCGGTTCTCGTTTTAAACCATATATACTATTTTTTTTACACAACTTATTTGATCCAGGCGATCAGATGTTTGCATTATACACGCAAAAAACAGTTAACAATACTACAACTCATATTCAATTGCGGGACATCCCTCGACTTTGTCGCTTATATATAAGTAATCATTAACGCAGCAAAGAAAATAAACATATAACTACAAAGCAGAATGGTTCTAATGTTCCGTGCAATACTTACTTTAAATGGCCCTTGTCCCTTTTAACAATAAATGGTGGTTTTATGGATGACCATTCACACAGAACTATGTTTTTATCCGAGAACGACCGGTACCGCATCCGAGAGGGGTACCGATATAGCGTTTCATCCGAGATGGTTATGCACCGTGAACTAGTCGTAAATCGTTGATGAAACTAAAATTGTGTCTGCGTGTCGTATGAAAGAATCGACATATCTCACCAAAGCACATGTATAAAAGCGGGACTGTACGATTTTTATATGTGTTAAATTTTAATATATTGATAAAATTATGTAACGATGACACAAAATAGGCAATAAAAATTATACATTGAAAACGAATTTCATAAAATTCAGCAAAGACAAGTTAGCGCTGGTTAAAGCCGATTCCGACACTTTTACTCGCATTTGTGAGGAAATAAAATTGTGTCTTTGTGTCGTATAAACGAATCTGTACTAAAACTAAATTTAGATTCACATTGTACATGCATTATATATATGCTGGCGAATTTGGCTGGAAGCCATTTTCAATTTCAGATTTAAATATCTGGCTTATTTCGCATTTTTCGACACATGTTCTTCTTAACTTGTATTTTAATTTATATTGAAATATATGTATACTAATTTTTAACACATTTTATAAAAATTCATAAATATTTGACAAAATCGTACAGTCCCGCTTTAAGTACATTGAGTTGTTTGCATTACAGCAGAACATTATTTGCAATTGAATTTAACTTTTCCTTCGTTTATTTTCTGTAAACTAATTCGTCTGAATTGTTATGCTAGTTTTTGCTTCATCAACGTTTTATCTGTTTTAAAAATGTATCTACTCGATGGAAAACCTACGTTTTTGCAGATTCGTTCATACGACACATAGACACAATTTTGGTTCTTAAAGAAGTAATTGGTTTATTTGCGAGGATCAATTGTTGACATTGAAATCAACATACTGGATTTCAAACTTGCAACTGCATAACAGTAAAACTCATAACCAGAAATTCTGTAAAAACAGCGCCGTCATAAATACGTATTATTGGTATGCACATGTGTCACATTTCAAATGCATTGTCTCGTAACTTCAAAGATGCAATAGAGTGTATAAACGATCTTCTTATGTTTTTAAAACAGATATAAAGCTGATTAAAATAAAAGTAGAATATAAGATCAGAAGATGTAGTGCCAGGAAATTATCAAAAGTTGTATTAAATAGCAAATATTTTTCAGTTGTACAACACTCTTCATGTACACAAGTGAAGTGCACTGTTGGGAAAACCAATAAATGTATACAGATAAGTTCATACGACACATATACACTATTGTACAGATTACATCATACGACACATAGACAGTATTTTTGTTTTTTCAGCAAAAATGAATAAACGTGTCGCTATCAGCGAAAACAAGTACGTAATAAATGATTTGCTTAACACTGTATTAGAGGTAGTACAACCAAACTCCAGTGAAGTATGTGCTTAGGATGTATGCCGCACATCTCGTATGTCTATTTGTCCATTGGTGTGGGTGTTGATTGTTCATTAATAAAGACGTCGACGACATCGGGCTCCTTCCAGGGCAAGGCGAGGTTGTACATAATGGCACATACAACAAGCACTTTAGAGCACTTCTCTGGCTTCATCCTTATCTTCTCAAGAAGCTTATCATTTTTCATGTATCATAATTACAGCATGTGTTTCCCTGAACCTTGGGAATCCTTGGCGCTCACTCTTAGCAATTGTGAATGGATTCTTATTAATTCGAACTTCCTTGTCAATACAAGATACAAAGGATCTGAGTGAGGTTGTTTCGTATTCGTCACCAATCTTTTTTTCTTATGGACACTATTTACATGCATAAGAATGGTATATAGTTCTTTCATCTCAACTTTTATTATATCGGATAGTTGTAAAGTTTTACTTCAAACTTTATGCAATCGAAGGCGTCGATGGTAGAAGATAATAAAAAGCTGTACAAAAATCCAAAGACTAGAATTACTTACATGTAAACAAAGACAATTGTCCCTCTCAAGTGCACAACAGAACGTTACCAGAAATAATAATAAAGTTTAAATGAATTACTCAATGAAAGAAAGGTAACTGTTTGTTATCACAAGTCACAAATCTGTATGGATAATCGCCCATCCTCGATTGACTAGATTTGATCATTAAAAACAGCTCTACAGCTTAATTCAAGCACAGATGTCTATTGATCGGTAAGATAAGGTATTAAAAAGTAACTGTCAATCAATGTCAATACTGATCAGCGCCTATTATTGCGCAAAATAAACACATATCTAATTACGAGGGAGTCTGACGTCACGTTACATATAAAGCATTGGAATTAAAACACGTTTTTAACAAATACACGCTCAAAGTCTCACCTAGACACTAACTGAGCTTATAAAGAATATATTAATGAGTTTAAATAACCAAGATAATCAACCGATACCTTCACCATGGGGTCATAATTTGTCAGGGAACAGTACGAAATCGAATTATATTGTTTCTTGTTTACATGTATTCTTGGAAAGGGAGTAAACTCTACGCGCTAGTAGTGGCTAAATACCGACTACCAAATACCGTACATATATAAGCAGACTAGATACACTTTATAAGATCTCTTATGCGTGACATCACAGATAGAAATTGTTGCTGTTTTCTACTTATTCAGATTTGAGTCATGCTTTTTGACTGAGTTTTTGTTTCCTGAGCATTGTATTTGTCAATGTCTTCTAGGGTTAATGGAAGAGCCTTTCACGTCTTTTGATTTATGTTCATTTTCTTTGAGCTAAGAAGAGAATAAAATTTGCCCCTCTGTTGGTGTTTTTTTTTAAAGATTTTTTTTTAGAAGCTGGATCTTGCATGTCATCGTCGAAAAAAGGAGGGCCAATATAGAATTCTAACAGTACGTTCGAGTCGACTTCAGTCACATTCAAAATTACCTGTTTACTTTCAGATCCATTCAAACATTCCCAATAAATGATGAAATTTGGAAAATCTGATGTTAATTTATTTAAATTAAACACGTGTTTAGTCTAGTTTTTTTTTAGTTTAAGAGCATGTTTATTTAAAAAAAAAAATAGTTTCAATCCGTTGTATTCGTATGCAACAAATAATGATATCGTCCCAAATGTGTACGTGTTGTGTTTTTTCATTGATAACTGCTTATTGTAATCATCTTTTATTTATTTTGTGTTTTCTTAAAATAATTAATACTACTTGTGTATTAATTTTGCGAATAACTTATGAATCGGTTGCGAAATCAGTAAATGAAGGTTAGACTCGTGTCTTGGTATTCGCACAATACATATATAAAAGTCGCATTAACATCATGTTCTCTCCTAACAACTCACTTCGAATTATGTATGGTTGCATTCTTGCCTTCTGTTTCCTCTGGACATGGTATTTTTTTCTTATCTGGGACCCATCCTATCATGGCCACATCACCAGGGTAGTAGGCAACGAATTAATACGACACATTAGGTTTCAATAACTATTTGCTAACGTCAGTTGACATGCATTATATGACTTTAAATCCGATGTGAAACGCAACTAACTCATTTTGTCTTTTTCTTCCGAGGATTTATAAAGAATACAAAAGTACTTGCCATATTAGCAATACGGTAAGTTATTTTTCTGTCGACTTAACAACATGTCCTTTCATTAGATCTATGCGTCTCCCCTTCCAACTCACCTCCAATTATGTATGGCTGCATTCTTGCCTCCCATTTCCTCGAGACATAGTATTGGTTCTTATCTCGACCCACCCTTTAGTTGCTACATCCCCAAGATAGGTAACGAATTGTTCGATGCGTCAGATTGAAAAAAAAACAACAAGTTAATGGTCTTGAATTCGTACAAGAACATGTAGTTACGCAGTCCAATTGCAGCATCCTCTGGTTCACAATCGATAAAAGCCTCTGCAAGGCTTGGGTATTGAAAAAAACAGAGTATGACCCGGCGAACAGATGTCTTGTGTCGAATTCCACATTAAACAAATCAGTGCTTGTATTTTCTTAGTTACCTTTATCATTAGTATTATTGTCATACTGATCAATAACCTATTCAGGTTCCATTTGAACATCCTCATTTAAAACTTCATTGTCAACTGTTGCAATTCTTCCAACACCTGATCAATAACCTCATCAGGTTCCATTTGAACATCCTCATTTAAAACTTCAATGTCAACTGTTGCAAATTCTTCCAACACCTCAGGATGTCGTTGTAAAACAGTAATATGTTTACAGACCTTTTTGGAAAGAAGATTGTCTATCGTTTTTTTGTGTCTTCTCATTGTTCTGCATGTTCCGTCTAAACAACTTAGTATGTACTTTTCTTCTCTTTTATTTAATGTAAGATGAACAAACACAGGATGTTCTTCGCTCTCAACAAAGATTGAATACTTACGAGTGTCTTGAATGCAAGAGAGTGTCACTAAATCTTTACCCTTATCATTTAAAGCAGTTTGTACAAACCGTTGAATTCGTGTTTCAGTAGAGTTACTGCCATCAACCGTCAAGTTTGGAACAGCCATCTGTTTTAAAAATTTGCAGTGCATACAAGTGACAGCATTTTCTCCGCTTAAATCTTAAACAAAAAACTTAATCTTTGCATCGCGAAAATTTGTTTCATTTATCAAAGTACTGTAGTTGATACAACATCAATAATAATTATATCCAATTTCTTGGGGGTATTTGAGAACATAGACAAATGAGTTCCTCTTAAATGAACCATTATGCTTATCATAATCATTCAACACACAGCCTAATATACCTAATTCATCAAACCTTTAAATAGAAAACTTCCCATGATCCAGGAGTGAGCAATAGTAATTTTATAACAGGGTTAGAGAAGAACTTGTGGATGATTGTATTAATGTTGCATGAGGCAATGCTTCCGTTAACTGGCCCTGTTAAAATGTACGTGTTACACTATTTGTTTTAATTGTTTTGCATCTGTTTATTTTTTTCAACGTCCACATTTGTATTACATGAACTTGCGCCTAGAGTACTTATGGTGTTAGAATTATTTAAATCTGGAAAAACGTTAACAAAGTAATATAAAAGTGCGGCATATTATTTTCATAAATAAATATATTGAAAGATTTCTTAATGAAATTGCCTGAGATAAATAAAAAATAGGTGGCCTAAAAACGTGCTTTTTTTGCAAAGATTGACACTAATCCTTTGATATCCCCTGATAAACAATTGAATATTATTGATTGTTCCAAAAGCGTTTTGTTACCTGCTGCCAATTCAGTTAGCATATCGTTTGACTTGACAAATTTACCCTTTATTTGATTAAAACGAAAGTTAACAAACAAATTGTGAATTTCAAACTGTGTCTGGCTATTCGATAAAGGTTTAAAACAAAGGAATTCTTGATCAGGTTTTCCTAAGGAAATTTTACTTTGTTTTGGCAGAACATGTATTATAAACGAATCCAAACTGATATCTGAGGTGTCTTTTATGGTACCAAGCTCAGCAGCAGAATTTGGTTTTTATTTTTGAAATACTAGTATTAAAAGTTATGTCCTGTCTATCTCGTTTTTTGGTACTTCATCATTTTCTGTGTCCATTTTCTTACAATCTTCTACAGTTATAACACTATGCAATAAAATGTTGTCATCTGACAGTGCACACTTATCTAAAATGAATTTTAAGTATATCTGTTCCATCAATCCTTGATATATCCCACTTTCAAAATATCTGACACAAATTATTTCTTTTTGTTCAATAACACACTTAACTTATGTACAAACAAAACATACTTTTGTGCTGTCTTGGACAGACGAAAGTCTAGCTGCTTCTTGGTTTAAAGTAAAAAAAAACTCTGTTTTTCTCCAGTTACAATTTATTGTTCATGCATTTTATTAATTGTTTTTGATATTGAGTAGCCTGTGAACATCTATCAAAATTACCTTAAAGAATTTTGCACCATTCCTGCCCAAAGATTACCAACAGTTTTAACTTCCTCGCGCTAACGTTTAGATGATTTGAGTTTCGTGCCAGAAAAAAAGTCAGGTCTACATGTCTCAAAAAAAATCAAAATGTTTGCGTCTTGTTACATAATAGTTTGACCTAGGAGCATCGCACGGTGCCAATGCTGACTCATAAGAAATACTATTCGGGTTGGAAAATTGGCTTATAATATCTGACCATCTTTTACCTAATAGAGATCTTCTGTGTCTAAATAAATTCCTTACAACGATTTTGAAACTTTTTGAAACCTTTACTTCTTAAATCGTCTAAATTCTTATTATGATCCCTTGGTGTGTAACAAAGCACATCATCCATGATTTTGAATTCTTCATCAAATAATGGCAGCATCAGCTTTGGTCTCTGAAGAAAATTAATTAAACGATTAAATTAAGAGCAACTAAAACTAAAATAACTCAAGGGAGAAATTAAAAATTGAAAACAAGCACTCATTGTTTTTTAAATGACGATTTATATATGTATATTTTATATTACATGAATAAATTATGATAATTTACCTGAATCTGATTACATTTATAAATTATGATAATTTACCTGAATCTGCTCTTTAATACACCAAATGCCCTCTCTACAACAACTCGTCCTCTCTTATGGGCTATGTTAAACCTTGTTTGCTGGGCATTGTTTTGAGTGGCTAATGGTGTTATACAGTATCTGCGAATAGTGTATGCGCTATCACCCAACAGATAGCCCACATCGTTTCTCTCCAGATAATCTTACATGGATCAAACATTCATATAGTATACTATGATGTTCAAAGATAGATCATTTAAAGCTTCTTCAACGAGTATTTTATCATTGAACATTTTTATTTTTTCAGTGTGTTTTTTTGTTTGTACTATTCAAGGAAAATGTTAAAACAATAGCTGCCTCAAGACAGCACCTTTGAATAATGTTCAAGGAATAAAAACATAATCTATGCACTTTAAATATAGCGCTTTATCATTTTATATTGGATTGTCAATAAGTAATAACTATTTTGTTTTAATAACAGGTATTTTTCACATTATTATACATTTACACCACAACCTTCAAAACTGAATGCATCATGCATTGACCTAGGGTAGGTCGACACCACGTTTAGGAATCTGAAAAGTTGATATATAATAACATGATATTTTTTTATTGTGATTAAAGTTTATTTAAACGATAACAATCTTAATTTAATCTTAAAGTGAGACTTTACGATTTTGTCAAATATTTTTGATTTTTTATAAATTTGTGAAAAAAACTTAATATACATATATTTCAATATAAGTTAAAATAAAAGTTAAAGTTAAGAAGAACATTTGTCGAAAAAAGCGAAATAAGCCAGATATTTAAATCGGAAATCGAAAATGGCTGTACAGCCTAATTCGCCAGCATATATATCATGCATGTACAATGTGAATCTAAATTTAGCTTTAGTGCAGATTCGTTCATACGACACAGAGACACACTTTTGATTCCTAACAAATACGAGTAAAAGTGTCGGCATCCGCTTTAACCAGCGCAAACTTGTCTTAACTGAATTTTATGAAATTCGTCTTCAATGTATATTTTTTCTTGCCTATTTTGTGTTATTGTAACATATTTTTATAAATATATTACAATTTGACACATATAAAAATCGTATAGTCTCACTTTAACAATCTAAAATATAATTGAAATGCATTAAACACAAATTATATATATCTACTACATTAGCTATATATATCTACTACATAAGCCTCTTCAGTCTACAAAACAGGTAAAAATGAAAGCATGATGGTGAACCATTATTTATGATATGATATTAAGTATAGCGTATGATGTATACACCAATATAAACTCCTTATTTCAGATAATTTACTGAAACCTATAAAAAATGGTATCAATCAATTGAATTACCTTAATTCCGAATCTACAATTCCCTGCACATTCAGAGCGTGGAAGCTTTTCCTACATACAAAGGCTTCCTCGTGCTCCTTAGGGGCTATGATGTGTATCACAGTCCCATCCACTGCTCCCAGGACTTGTGGCAGACCGCATAGTCTGAAGAATCTAACCTTCACACTTGTTTGTCCTTGTACATCGACTGGAATCATATGGAATGTATCATTTGTTTATATTATGTTTTAAATCATTAGTTTACATTTTGTTAACTTTAATTTAGTTTTCATTATTTATTGATTTTCATTTGACATATCAAAGAAAAAATAAACAAATGGAGAATTCAAAAAAATGTGAAAAGTAAATAAACTATAATTGTTTGATCCCTGATCATTAAACCATGATTATAAAGAGTATTAATTCACACAATACCTACAAAAAATTATAAGAAATGATTTATTTAGAAATAACGGAGTTTAAAATCATGATGGATGAATTGATTATAAATGAAAGTTTTTATTAAAAAGAAATAAAGACATTAACCGAATGTTAATCATACGCTTGTTTATTGAACTCACAAACGCATGTACAATTCGGTAGACGGATGATCTGCTGATCCCATTTCAACATATGTGAAACCAAATGAGAAGCAATTTCAAGCCCGTATCTTGATTTGTCAATACAGTTTCAGCAGTATGTTCTATTCGAACAAAAGTGTAGACACTTAGAGATAAACAAACAATTGAACATCTAAAAATAATGGTAGGAAATGAAATTCACATTGACTTGCTTGTATAAGATATTAGTTAAAATTTCGAGATAAATTGAAATGCGTTATATTACATGAACAAGTCAATTTACCAGATGTAGTGGACACGTATTCAGATCTGTTGTCTGTTCATTGATCTTCCCGTCAGGTAGCGTGTATTTCCATTCATCGATTGTTTGAATATCTCCTTGTTCTGTGGATACAAATATTTTAACAGTGCTATCAAAAGCCTGAAAAGAATAACTCTTTACAATGAATATGTTTTACATAAAAATGCGTTTAAAAATGTACAAGCGACAACTTTCCAACACATTGCCAATAATTTTCTTTTGACAGTTAAAAAACACCAATTAACAATGATTAACACATCTGTACAGTTTTTACTGAAAATATACAAATGATTAACTACATCATACAAATGTCTAAAACGCTGCAGCTCAAATCTTTTTACAGCTGAAAAACATTCATGGCAGTCTTCCCATTGGCATCTATCTGTTCCCTCTATGTGACGTACTAAATGAGCACTTAGTTCACCATAATTAATAACTTTCGTGAAGCACGATGTCCACTTGCAACTGAAAGTCTGTGGAAGTAAACATTTTTATTGTTATTAAATTGCTTATTTAATATATAAGATTATGATTATACAAACAAACAATGATTTTTTTTAAAATATACTACAATGGTAGTGTTTGAGACAATTTAAACAAATATCAGAATGGATTAACATCATTTTTTACATAAACTGACTACCTAAATTACAGAGGAAAAAATAGGGAATGGTCAATATATGGGATAATAATTGCAGCCAAGCACCTTTCTCAAATTACCCTTACCACACACACGCACGCACGCACGCACGCACACACACACACACACACACACACACAGAGAGAGAGAGAGAGAATATTAACAAGGTTAAAACTCCTCTGCTTAAGGAACTTGCCCACTTATATTGTTTATTATTTTGCAGGAATATCTCACCGGTCCAGGGTTGAGTTCAACGTCATTTGAAAGAATAAGAAGAAGCTGTGGAGTGTCTACATCTTGTTGGGGCGTCTCGTCAGGGTCTCGTTGGAAATGGAAGTGGGATGGAACGTTGACTTGATCTTCATTTGCCGCGTCGTCATCTTGTTGGGGTGTCTCTTCAGTGTCTCGGTGGCAGTGGCTGTGGGATGGCACGTTGACTTAATCTTTCTAATAATTGAATAACACTTCCTTTAACACAACACTAACTCGACAAAAAGTATAGTATTTTTTCATTCAAAATCATGTATATTGTATTGAGTTTATTGACATACAACATTATGGGATCCATTTAAAAACCTGATTGTAAAGTGTGTCAGGCCTATCAACTTTCCACGATGAATGCTTCCTTATTAAATGGTTGAACAGGGCATCTTCAGAGGTACAGCACACCCTGCAGTTTGGGCAAATGTAGCAAGGGACATTAAAAAATACCACTCAGTCTGAGGATTCTAGGATTGTATCTAGGTAATTGTTGTGATAAACTCATGAAAAAAAAACATGTACCATAATTGGTTCATACTTGAACAAAATTCTTATTTGAGGATGATAAAATTGATTGAAATACTACTGCATAATGATTCCAGAACGTTTTATTATAATGAATTCAATACGGGCACAGGACTTCAACTGAAAAGCTTGAACATGGAAGACTAACATACACCAAACCCCAAAACTTAGCGAATAGTGTCGTGTATTTATAACACAGGAAGAATCTTTATCAAACAGCAAGTATATAAAACATGAAACCACAAAATCATTGGAAAAAATAACACAATTCACTTTACATTTTGCCTAAATGATTGATTATACAATATGCTCATGAGGTAAAAATGTATTTGTGAGTTGTTACTTTCAACAAAATAATGGAGATGTGGACACTCAGGAAATAAAGTCAACAGGTAAGTAAAATAAAATAATGAATGTTACATGTATATGATGTACATATCGTTAACTGTTAAACAACAATGTGCGGGGCAAATCATTACCCCCTCCTTAGGAAAACAGGTTGGCACTCCGTTGCCAAAGTTCAAATTCCATTTTTAAAATTTACAGGGTTGTCACAAACCAGATGAAATAAAATTCCCTGACTTTTCACTGACTTTTCCCTGACCAAATCTTGGTTTTCACTGACTTATTTTGCGACATATTCGGCCTCCTCCCCAAATCCACCCATTTAATGTTTATTTTATTCTTTAACATAAAATAGTTAACAAATAACAAAGCAGTACTACTTGTACACTAACATATGCATGATGCAAGGCTATATTGTGAATACCACAAAACCAAAGATAAACAAGAGCACCGCCTAACGGGTGCAGACCGCTCATTTATTTGTCAAAGTATGAATCAAATCTGATCATAAATAAAGAAGTTATGGCAATTTTAGCAAAATTGTGGGGGTTCGGTCATTTATTACATTATCTTTCAAAAAAGAAAAACAAGAGGGCCATGATTGCCCTGTATCGCTCCACTGCTGAAAAAAAGGCTGAAACAAATATTCTCAGCATGTGCAAATACTAAAATATAGGCCCTATTTAAGCACATGTTCACTTTTGTGACCCCCCTGGGCTGGGTCAAATTTAACATCAAGGGTATAATTTGAACAAACTTTGTAGAGAACTGCTATATCTCATTACATACAAAATGTGGTAGCCCTATGTCCTAGAGTTAAGGACAAGAATATTTCAAAAGTTTTCGCAAAATAAGCAAGATATAAGGGTTTATAATGTTCAGTTTTGTGACCACCGGGTCAGGGTCAAATTTACCCAAAGGGCATAATTTGAACAAACTTTGTAGAGGACTTTAAGACATAACTGCGTACCAAATTTGGTAGCCCTAGGCCCAATGGTTTTTGACGTAAAGATTTCACAAAATATGCGCTTTATAAGCGTTTATTCAATCTTGTGACCTCCGGGGCAGGGTCAAAGGTGACCCCAGGGGCATAATTTGAACAAATTTGGTAGAGGATTATTAGATATCACTTCATACTAAATTTGGTAGCCCTAATCCCAATGGTTATGGACAAGAAGATTTTAAAAGTTTTCACAAAATAGGCCCCATATAAGCGTATGTTTAATTTTGTGACCCCCCAGGCAGGGTCAAATTTGACACAAGGGGCATAATTAGAACAAACTTGGTAGATAATTATTAGATGTCACTATATACTAATTTTGGTAGCCTTATGCCTAATGGTTAAGGACAAGAAGATTTTTAAAGATTTCACAAAATAGGCACTATATAAGCATATAATCAATTTTGTGACCCCCAGGGCAGGGTCAAATTTGACCCCTGGGGCATAATTTGAACAAACTAAGTAAAGGACTATACAATGTCACTACATACCAAATTGTGTAGCCCTAGGCCCAATGGTAATGGACAAGAAGATTTTTAAAAGTTTTCACAAAATATGCCCTATATAAGCATATGTTCAATTTTATGACCCCTTGGGCAGGGTCAAATTTGACCCCAGGGACATAATTTGAACAAATTCGGTAGAGGACTATTTGATGTCATTACATACCAAATTTGATAGCCCTAGGCCCAATGGTTATGGACGAGAAGATTTTTAAAGTTTTCACAAAATAGGCACTATATAAGCATATGTTCAATTTTGTGACCCCAGGGCAGGGTCAAATTTGACCCCAGGGGCATAATTTGAACAAACTAAGTAGAGGACTATACAATGTCACTACATACCAAATTTTGTAGCCCTAGGCCTAATGGT